>CAKNWT010064990.1:0-10588 GCA_932066315.1 Andricus coriarius | reverse complement strand
TTCATTTGTCGAACCTTCGCTACCGTGAATCTTAATCCAAAGAAAAATCAACGCTACCTTTTAAGTATTTGCAACATTCTTCGTATAAAATATTTCAACCTAATTTAGAAACAGTTCTTTAAAAAGAGGTAATTTCGAAATGAAACTTATAGCTTAATAAAACTGAATATTGGAAAATACTTCATTCTAGTATACGGATAAAAGGGAAACAATTTAAATCGATTCGTTTATAATACATTTCCAAGGGAAAGAGGTTTCAAATAATTGAAAAGAACGCAGCTAAATAAATTGTCGGATTGTAAAAAAGTAGATGAGAAATATATTTTTATCACACTCGAAGTGTTTAATCCGTCAACTAACAGGAAAGTAAGACCTTTCAATTTGAAACTATATTTTGATAGAACTGAACAATTCAAACTTGTTTTTATTACTTATTTTAATATTGAGTTACATCTATCGAGTCGCACTTTAACCTTTGGACGTCTCTAGTTTTTTATAAAATAAATAAGGAGACTCACGCCATTGGCAGTCAATGCTGCAAAAACTCCAAAATAATGCTGCGACAAAAGCAGCAGCGGATTTCGGCATGATCGGCTAGTACTATTCTGATCAACTGGTTCGTACATGGAGTACACATGACCATACGGTTGCAATTAGGGCGGCAAATCACTTTGCTGCGCACTCCGCAGAAAATAACGCAAGTTGCGTCTCTTGCAACTTTTTCTTTCAAATCGGGTTGGATATTTAACGGAATGGGTGCATGTCCTAGCCAATTAACTGGAAAGCGCCGATCGTCCGTATCCACCTCTAAAATTTCAAACAGGCCATACAGTAAAAGTGGGAAGATAAAAGTAATTGTTCTGTTTACTTCACAAATTATTTTTTGTTAGCTGCAAGGTTTTTTTAGAAATATATTAATTGTTGCAAGTACCTTGCTCCTGTATGCCTTCTTCTCCTCCTCCTCCTTCATCCTCTGATGATACTTCGATGATATCATCATTTCGATGAGCTACATCAACAGGATCAATTGCTTCTGCTATAAAAAAAGATATCAAGAATTTATGACGTAAATTTAAATTTTATTTTTATACTTATCAGACCTTAACAGGATATTCTACCGAAGCAGAAATTTAGATATCCCTACGATATCCTGGGAACGTCCTAGAGATATATGTATGCATGAGTTTTCTAAGATATTCGAAGGACATTACGCGATGTTTTTCCTTAATTTCTAAGTTACTCCAAAGTTCTTCCTGAGATTTCTTACTGAAATTTATTTAGAGATATCTCATGCAGTGCAACATCGCCGTTCGAAAATTTCAGAAATATCGAAATTGATGCTACTTTAATTTAAAGTATTGAGACCCTGGCCAAAAAAACCTTTAGGATCCGGGTTAAACCTACATTAGACCCACCTGTAACCCGGTAGGTTCCCACGCGGACACCTACCCGGGTCTATCTGGGCTGCATGTTACACTTGGGCATTATATGCGGGTCTACCTGGGTTCTAACGGGAAATTGTGAAGACCAATACGGAACTCTATTCGGGTGTAGAAGGGTTCAACATAAGGATTTGGAACCAGAAATAATATATTTTAATTGTGAAACAGGGGCTTAGCATGGTTTACCTGGGTCCAGTCCGGGATGTCTGAATGCAAATACCCTTTTTAACATTTTTGAACATATGCTGTCTTATACTTTTAATAGATCACTACAGAAGAAGTCACTAGTAACGCGTTTATCACAGAGAATTACTCTTTACAAGAACATTAATTTTCCTTGTCCTTTAAACTTGCCGGTTTAGCAATGAGAGTTTTATAATTTTTAGCTTCAGTTTGCATCTTAGTATCAGATGAATTTGTTATGTCAGACAGAGGCTTTCTTTTTCTCTTTCGGGCGGGCTTTGCTGCAATTTTTGGGTGTGCCGGTAGAAGTGGTTGGAAACCTCGTTTTGAACGTTGCTTTGACTCGGTACGTCGGGAACGTACGCCAGTTTAGATAGTTTTCTTTTCTCGCGAGTCTTCTCTCTTTCTATCGAATCATTCTTATTTGCCTGCTTGCACAGAAAGAACATTCTCATGTTTAAGTCAAAAATGATTATCCTGCAAGTTAGTGATTTTTAGTGATCAATACAATCAACCAGCTGCGTTTATGGTAGCTTCTCTATGGCATTCGTGACATCGAAAAGTGTTTCAGCGTTCAAACCTTTTGTACAAATGGCCTTGAGGGTACTCTGCTCCAGAAGCGAAATTAAATCAAACAAATCCTTCGACGGATGCTTCAAGTAGCCGTAAGATTTCAGTTTAAGAAGTTTATGGCTCTCTGGGATTTTTCTTTTCGTTGTATCAAGAATGAGTGAACATCTACACTGTTCGCAAGGATTTTTTTCTTTAAAGGTGATAAATCTACATGTCTTCCTAGCAACAAAACCAGACATATACGTGAGGACGTAATTTGATGTGGAACAAGCAAAATAGTAAAGATCTTGAAGGAGAGTGGTAGCGTGTTGTAGGCGATCGCAATTAATTCCTTTATCGATGATTATGTCGATCTGATTGGTCCACTCTTGCCACCTTTCGTCCGCGTTTGTGATGTCCTTTGTATTCAGAAGAACATCTAGTATCTCGCCTCCAGAAATATTGCTACCTTTTGGAGGCTTAACTAAGGAGTACGTTGACACAAGGCGAATGAAAAGGATGGAGTCTAGATGATCATTGGATCCACAACAATCCCTCATCATGCCAAAGAAACGCTAAAATAAATCATTTATAAATATTACAAATAATGTAATGTCTTTAATTAACTAATTAAGTAATATTTACCTCCAAACTGTCCTGGTTCAATCGAGCAGTCATAAGAAAACAAAATTTACAGCCTTTTACAAGAAAGTCGCATATTTCTAATGAAGCTCGCAATGATACTTTCAGACCATAGCAGGTTGAATCTGTTAAAAATTCGTGGCCATGGCGTTTCGCTCCAGCTTCCCGCACATCGAGATAGACAATAAATTCTTCGATTATCTAAAATAAACGTAAAGCATTGCAACTGTATTTTTCGTAATTATAAATTGCACAGATTAATTATCTCTGTTTCAGAATATTACCTAATAACCAAATAAGAGTGTAATAAATAATATTAACAAATTCAAAATCAACTTACCTTCCACATATCGTTGACAGGTTTTAAATTATTTATTGGGGTTCAACTATTCGTGGTGGTTATAAGGGAGTTTATTCTTTGAGAAAACTGAATTGATGGTCCGCAGTTGACTAGATCGGAATGCATGTCACGCATTAGTTCCATTGTATCCGCTAGACCAAAGAACTGAAATTCGAGCGAAAACAGTTGTCAACTTGAAGAGTAAATAGGTCAACAAAATAATAAGTAAAGAATAGTTACTTGAAAAGCTAATGCCACATTCATTTTGTTGAAATAAAGTGGATTCAAATGCTCTTTTCTCAATTTGAAATTGACCTTCAAGTTGAGAGCATTCTCGTCCCCTATTTTGAGCAAAGCGTACCAATGGCTCAAAGTAATAGTTCCGTCCGGCGTCTATAAAAGGAGGATTAATTTTATTATTTCAGCTACTTAGAAATATTTCTCTCGCGTATACACATTTCTAAACTCGTTAATAGTATTCATGTTAATGTTTCAATGTCCTTACCCAAATTCCAGCATTCTTGTCCCGATCCTTGTGGGTGAGGAAAGTTTCGCAGGCATTTGATCAAGTGAGGAAAATTAGAAACGACCATAAAGGACGTGTGGGATCAACAACATGTTCGATACTCACGTTCCCTTTGATGATACCGAACATTTTCCACATATTCCGGTTTCATGAGGCTCCATTAGTTACTACTGCATCAACTCGTAGTCCAGATTTTTCCGCCAACGCTATACACTCAATGATGACCTGCTCTTTCAAACGGTTGATCTAAAAATGAAGCTTACTGCAATGTACACTAATATTCTTTTTCTTCTCTTTGAATATCCTGTTTTTTGCTTTTGATGAGATCCTTTTTTTATAATTTCTTTGATGTTTATTGCTTGGAGCACATCGGAGAAATGGTCGACCAAAACTTTCAGTTACAAAACTAAGATAAGCGTCTCCTCTGAAATAAAAAACAATTATTTTTTAAATGCATTCCTAGCTTCTACAAGGGTCTAGCGTGGTTCTATCTTGGATCACTTTATTCAAAGATGTGGGAGTCTACCAGGGTGAAAACGAGCTCTAGCAGGCACGTAAAGCGAGAAATAATTTCAAACTTCGTTGTCGGCATCAATACGGCTTTAGCGTGTTGCTATCTAGGATCATTTTTAAATGATATAGGAGATTCTACGAGTTCAAAAATGTATTGAATTTACGATAAACAAATAATGGGGAAACAAATTTCCTGGGGATTAACAGCATTCTGTTATTATATTTTCTCATCCTATAACAATGGAGAATTATTATTCAAACGTAATTATTTATGATGTGCACTATTGGGCTATTTTTCGACATACCAACTTCAGTCAATCAACATACCTAATACACTTCCAGAAGCTAATATTCAAACGTTGTCAGGAGAATTGGATAACGATCTAAAATCGTTATTGTTATCAACTATGTTTATGAAAAAAATATCTGGTCTTATATATCTATAAATTGAATTTCCAACCGGTGGCCAAGTAATAATACATGCTATCCACAATGTTGAATTTTGACATCAATTTTAAAATAAGCAATCGCGAAAACTCTCCAAGAAAAGCTTATGAACTGATAAGTTGAAATCTTAACTTTTGGCTAATTTTCTGGACTTTTCAAGAACCCTGTGTTACCAAATTTCATACAAATACGTAAAAATTTAACTTTTTGGCGGCAATATTTGATCCGTTATTAAAAATTTGTAACTTTTGACGTCAAATTCGCAATCACGACCTCAAAAACTGCCTCAAACCAAGTTGCGTACCACTATGTAAACATTTGGAAATTTTGGCCGGCATATTGGATCCGCCATTTTTTATTTGTAACTTTGGACATCAAATTTGAAATGAGCAACTGCAAAAAACCCCCTGTACCAAGATTCATACAAATATCTAAAAATTTGGAAATTTTGGCCGCCATATTGGATCCGCCATTTTGAATTCGTAACTTTTGACGTCACATTCGATCAAATTTGAGATTTTGATACAATATTCCAAGTTTAAGATAGCCGAGAGGTTTAACTGTTAGGGACTGCGATGCGTAAAAATGGATTAGGTAGTTATAGACGAAGGTTCGTATCCCGCGCAGCGTGTCCAATTTTTCATAGTACTAAAAGCGTGCGATCAGATGTAAAGTGAGTGTGTGTAGTGATATATAAATTATCTATAAATCAAGTACAATAATAATAATAATAAAAATCTTCTTTGATTTGTTGAAGAACATATAATATCCATTTAGGGTACCGCATATAACCCGTATATAACCCATAAGACCCCTTCTTAGGGCCGGATACAACCTGCTCAAAGCCCATGTTGAACCCGAATAGCGCAAAATGTTTTCTACCATTGAGAATCCCTTCCATCCCTTCTTAGGATCGGATGCAACCTGATTGATACCTATGTAGAACCCGAGTGGCGTACAATTTTTTCTCTACCATTTAGAACTCCTTAAATCCCTTCTTAGGGCCGGATTTGATAGAGTCTTCTTTTGTTTCGTTGATTTCTTAACCGATTATTAATTTTTTTCATTTTATTTGTTTTGGCCAGCCAAAGCGCACAATCCTAATTGAGAGTCACTAACATAATAATTAAATTATGAGAATACCTTCAACACCGTGTGCTCTATTTGAATCGACTCTTCATCATTATTCGCAAGTCCGAATGGAGCCTGTTCAACTATTTCTTCTTGAAGAGGAGCTTCAGCTTCTCGTCTCTGTAGATTCGGGCAACCCTTGAGTCTGCAGTGTAGAGGCTGTTCCTCGGGTTGAGCCTCCTGGCGCTCTTAATCTAGGGCATTTTGAGCAGCACGTTAAGGCTCCACCTAAAGTACAGCGGCCAACTCCTGAAGAGGAGCTTCAGCTCCTCGTTTGTTAAGATTCGGACGACCTCTTTGTCTGCGACGTAGAGGCTGGTCCTCGTGTTGAGTCGCCTGGCGCTCTGGCTCTGAGGCATTTAGAGCAGCTGGTTGAGACTCCACTTGAGTCCTGCTGCCTTCTCTTAAAGAGAATGTTTTCGTCTCTGTAGATTCGGGCGACCTCTGAATTTATCACCTGTCTGTTGGAAAGCCTGAAGGTTCATCCGCACATAGTGAGATGCATAAAGAGATTGATGTCCCTTTGGAAAACTAGATTCACTATCTCATCGGGGAATTAACGTGTGACAACGAACAGTGTCACCTACCAGAGGGACGTCTTTCGAGGCGACCCCACGAGCCCCCTCTTTTTTTTTGCATCACACTTCTGCCACTATCTCTCGCACTACGCAATTCTCCTGGGTACCTCTGCAGCGACACTAATCGTCGCGAGCATAACGTCACTCATGTGTTTTAATTGGATGGCCTGAAAATCTATGCTTCTGGTACAACGCAGTTTCAGAGTGCTTTAAGTGTCGTCGAGAGGTACACAGAAGAGACTGGTATGGGTTTTGGTCTTGACGAATGTGCCAAGATTCATTTCAAGCAAAGACGAATTATTAGCGTTGCCGAAGAAACCTGAACTCGTGGATATATGAAGTTTATTAGACACCTTGACACTGGAGAGACCTATCAATACCTAGGCGTACCTGAGAGCCACATTCAAGATATAACATCAGTGAAGGAGGCTCTCCGAAGCAGATACAAGGGTCTCCTTCAACAGAGTTGGTCTTCCAATCTGTCGGCGCTGAACAAGATATCTGCGACTAACATGCTTGCCGTCCCGGTTCTATTCTACTGATTTGAAATTGTTCAATGGCCGAAGCACGAGCTAATCACCGTCGACATTGCCTCAAGTAAGATCATGCATATGCAGAAGAGCTTACATATCAATTCGTCCGTTCCGCGAGTGTACATCCCACGCCATCAAAGCTGGCGTTTTTATAGTTTTTAAAAGAATATCGTCCGAACTCTTATTGTTTGGTATGCCCTTGGTGGCCCTCAAGGCTCGCGGCCTGCTGCGAAGGTAGTGCTTCTCAATATTGAAATTATAGTAGATTTTACTGTAACATCTCATCACTGGACACATGAGGTCCTGAGAACTTTCTATAGGTGCCAGGTCCTGATAAGACGTCATGTCAAAATGGACCCACCTGGCCATTGGGATGTTAGTAATTTAAGTCTATTGAACAATTTAGATCGATACGATCATCTTCACGGTCTTCACTACTGCACAATTCACAAAAAGGTTAAGATGAAAATGGCGACGATCCAGAACATGATGCGATATTTCGGTGCGAATGCTGGCAGCTCTGCTCAGGTTTCAGTTCTCCCCATATCGCCACGGAGGGAAACTTGTAACTTTTACTACTTTTATTTCATGAAAAATAAATTGGTAGTAAATTTGACTACTTTATTTGTTCTGACTAGAATTACTATCGCTACTAATATAACCTACTTAGGATTACTAACGGCGACTTGTTGCCGCACAAAACTGGTTAGTTACATTTACCATCGCAGTATTTGTCACAGCTAATACCATCTCTACTAATAAAGAGCTTCTTGTCACAACTAATTCGCTCCCGGCGAAACCCAGCGGTTGTCCTTATGACAAACTTTTAACTATATTCCTATATAATACTTTAGCTCGGATCAAACCATTTCAAATTTCACGCCATACGAGATTATCAATCACAGCCAAGCAGATGTCAGCCACGTCAGTCGTATGTTTTCACGACCAAAGATATTATAAACAACACGTATCACTTTTCAGATGACCCTACAGTCTCATAACATGCTGATTTCGAATAAAATATCGTAACTCACTTGTAGGGTTAGACAGGTACTCACGTGAAGCTCAATGTTCGCACGGACAACTGCTCTGTATAAGCCACTAGGGCATTAGGAGAACTATAAAGAAGTAAAAGGTATAAATTACAAAGTATAAAGTGCAGTTAAGGAGTAAAAATTGTAGTTTTAGAAAGTTATATATAACAGATTATAGGAATTGATTTTCGAATTACAAGCAATTTAAGAATAATATAAAATTCTTATCAATGTGCATTTAAGTAAAGTTCATTAAGAATTATAATTAGAAGGAAAGGTATAAAACGAAGATTTTAGCTAAAGAAAAGTTTACAGCTTTTCATATTATTAAAAATAAATTACCCTGAGAGTGGAAAAAAATTAAAATCAAAACAATATTTATCATAGTCTTATATTATTAATTAAACATCGCTGAATATTTAAAAAAAAATTCTTATCTATGTCCTCTCAATTATTTATATCATTTGAAATAATAGCGCCAAACGTCATTTTATGAGTACAGGTTATTTTTTACTTAACGTCACGTACGTGTAGCAGTAATAGTTGGAACGAAAGTGTCGCTCCACAATAATGTAATTCAATTGATTCATTCTTCATTCTTGCAGAGGAAAAACTCACAAAATTTCAAACGTGAGTACCATCATCAAAGAAACTCATTGTTTTTTTATTTATAAATATGTATGTCTATTTATGTAATAAGAACTGTGAAAATTTTGTAAGTTTTTTAGGTTATGTAATCTATCTTTAAATACTTAATGTACTTTCAAAAACTCTTAGTTTTGCAAAAAGAAATTTCGTTGTTTTTTTGTTTATCAGGATAGGAGATGTTATTGATTCCTGAAGAGGTTTCACATCGTGGAGCGAAAGCTCGATGAAACAAATAAAGCATAATGATCAGTAAATCAACAAACGTATATCTTCGGAATAGAATAAATAAGCTTTAAATACAGTGAGAGACATTATATATTTCCTTTTTGTTATAATTTCGATAGCTTGAACCTTTTTTATCAATCTTCGAAACACAAATGAAATTATATTTTAATCTCAGGATCTTCTGCGGACGCCTCGCACAATATTAATCCAAGGATTTGGTTGTGGCGGCAACGGTGGCATTTTTCCTACTATGCCGTATTCCGCCATTTGTTCCTCGGGAATTCGCTGGCGACGCCCGAGTTTCACTATAAACACATGGCCCTCGTGATCACGCATTGGACGTACAGGCTTGTAATCAGAGTATCCATATCCAACGATGTCATAACCCTTTTGTAAGAAATTCACTGTGCCTAGGAGTTGACGTATCTGATTACTTTGGTCTTTGTAGTAAATATTATGGTGTTTATATACTGTAAGACGAAACACATCGTCACCAGGAGGTATGTACGCAGTTGAGTAATGCTCCCCTCCACTACTAGCGGAAACTGAAATATCGGGAGAAAGTTTTTAATGTAAGTAAATCTTGCATTAATTTATTACAGGGTCAATACGGGGAGATGGTTGTTTTTCACACGGAACACAATTCCCGGTCATTTCCGGTCATTCAAGAAATCGTTTCTGATGAACAACTTTTCTTATTTCCTTAATCTTTTCATCAACAAGTTTCTAAATTAAAATAAATAATATTCGACATAAAATATATGATTTCTTTCAATTTTTTATCATTTATAAGAATATTCCTGGAAATTTAAAAAGAATTGAATCTGCTATGAAGAAGGTTTCAGTGAAATTAAAAAAATCGACGTGGCACGGTACACCGTTTAAACGCGTCGTGGAGCAGTATGGAATGAAGGCATCGAAATTACCTATTTCAAAGTTTATTGTTTCCAAATTGATTTATAAATAACACTGGTTTACAAAAAAAAAAAGGTGATGACTATTTGACAAGACCACTTTCTCCTTATGTATTTTGACGCGCTGAATATGAATCCGAGGTCTATTTACCTCCATCACGTCAGGTTCAATGTCATTTCAAGGTCAAATACAGGAAAAGCCGTGCAATGAACTTCAAAAACCTTTTACATATGTTTTTAAGGTCGCTGAATATGAATCCGAGGTCTAATTACCTCCATAACGTCAGGTTCAAGGTCATTTCAAGGTCAAATACAGGAAAAGCCGTGCAATAAACTTCAACAACCTTTTTAGGGTTGCTGAATCCGAATCCGTTGTTCGTTTGATCCCTGAAGGTCAGTTTAAGGTCATTTCAAAATCTGATGAACCAGATACTCGCTCGTTCCACTTCTAAGTTGCGTCTTCAACGGTTACAAGTCGTTATTCTCACTTACTTGCTGGCGTTCACTAGCGACACATCTTTTGGATTTAATTTGCTAAACTCAGAGTACCCCGCACACTTTACATTAAAATCCGGCCTCGGTCAAATTGGCTGAAATTGCAACATAACATAGCTCAAAGCCTCCTGATCAAAAAATCCTAATGGGTACCAGTCTAAAAAATCAAAAGTTTTCGAGATAGGTGGGGTTGAACGCGAAAAATATGACCAGAAGCGAATCTAATGTCCCACTTGAAACTTGAAGATGAGATGCAGATTTTTCAATAAAATGTGACAATATGCGTGAGCATCTTATGTTTAATAACTGCATACAATTCAGAAAAAAATGACATTGTGACTAAGCGTCTTATGTTTTAGAACAGCATGAAATTCAGAAACAAATG
>CAKNWT010064412.1:0-12083 GCA_932066315.1 Andricus coriarius | reverse complement strand
ACTGAGCTAGTTAACCTAGCAGTTGCGACGGACCGGAACCAGCGGGGCTCGGATAGGAAAACCTATCTGGCGCCTGGAAAAGAAAAAAATAACGAGCTTCGTGGGTTGTTTGTGAGTCAAAAGGGTGTGACTCACGAACTGGGTTGACTACAGTATTTGGTGTCGCAGCTGAAAGGTAAGTGGAGTGAGACAGAAGAGGGGATCGGAAAGTGACTGTAAACGGAGAGAAGTGACACAAATAAACCAGGTTATGGAGATTTGGGCAGAATACATAAAATCCATGCTACCTTATGGTGGGGGAACTGAGACAAGGCGATATGCGGGAGGACCACGGTTTAACGGAAATTCCGGCCAACAGCGAACTTCGTATCCGGAGCCGCGTCGGCGGCGCTAGTTGAGGACCAGGATAGGCGACCTCGGCACGATAATGGCACAGATACCAAGTTGAGCAATGCTTAGAGGGTTGAAGCGAAATACGAGCGGGGTGGACGAGGTGCTGCGGGAGCGAATGGGGCCGTACTTCGCGCCTCAGGGGGGTAACCAGGCTTTATCCTGGTACCCAGAGGACGCCGACCCCCAGGAGCTTTTACGAAGGGACGAGGGGAACAGCGCAAATATAACGGGTCCCCCAGAGAATACCAGACACCGGATCGGGTTTCACCAACCCTTTGCGATGTTAGAGACGTCCTCCCATGGGCACCGACATTGGCCATTGATGGGGGGAGCCCAGGCCTTGAGAGGTGCGCTATCACGAACCTTCACCCCACATCCCAGCAGTGACATGTGGGGGGAGATGAAGGGGAAGTGGCACCACCTTCTTAGGCAGAAACATCGGTTTGGGGGGAACGCGAGGAGAACTAGGGGCGGGAATCCTTGTTTCGCGCAGGTCAATACTAGGCCACGCGGAACAACGACTAGGGCCAGCGCGACAGACGAGCTTACAGACAGGTCCCTACATTTTGCTGGCCGCGACAAGACTGGGATTACCAAGCCTCGGTACCCCTATGCCGTAGTGTGACGACACCCCGGGCAAATTGACCAACCGTTCAGACGGAATTCTACCTACCGACAGTAAGTGCCCTAACGTGTGCTCCCTTAGTAACCACCTCTCAGCTGATTTACACCACCGCCGTAATAAGAGACACGCGCCCGAGCAATGACTGGTACATCCGGAATCGAGAAGCTCCGCTTAAGATAGAGACACCGAATTTCGAATCCGAAGACTGGGGCCAGACCGCAGAAGCAGAGGTTTACCGATAACCAGGGTATTATCCAGAGACTCACTGGCGACAACTCGCTCCGACCGACTACCGCCAACACAGGCTATGGGAACGAGAGGGGCTCCGAGCGAATCGGACCGCGCATCACAACCCACCTTCGAGCCTCTTCCCCCAAACGAACCCGACCTTTGGAAGGGGGGAAGCGTTCGAGCAAGAGCGGTCGGAGCCAACTAGGGCCAGAGCTTAGATATATCATACTTACGGGCCACCAGAATTTTCAGAGCCAAGAATAATTAAGCGTAGGCCGTACGACACAGGGTATGAGGGGGCATGAGCGCGAACCACTATACCAAGGGGCGAGTCTTAGTCATACCCAGGACGTTAGAGTGCGATACGTGCCAAAGACCGGTCAGGGACTGGACAGGCCGTATTGGGAGCCATGGCGACTAATATAGGTACGAGAGTCGCGACCCGCAGAACAGATACTCCCACGGTTGGGAGGAAAGACCGAGATACGAGCGCTTTGAGCAAAGATACACACTTGGGCCAGGAGCCCCTTATGAAATTGAACCGGAAGCCAATACGAGTCAAGGGTCTGCTCAGAGATGGGCGCAAAGCCCTATGCGACCCCTTAACAAACCAAGAGACGTGACAAGAATCGTGAAAGGGGAAGTCTATTTTCAACGGGTAGAAGGGCTCAAGTGTGGACAACTTCTTGTGGAGGGTCGAAGATGGCAGAGCCGCCTCTTTCCTCACAGACCAGGAGTTGTTAGTCGCAATGACCTTCCTGTTAAAGGACATTGCGTGGCACTGGTTCCGTCAGAGCAGATTGCGATGGGACACATCGGACCAGTGCAAGCGGCATTTTCAAGCCCGCTTTGGGGATGCTTTGTACTAAGAAAGGCTAGAAGAGCAGATCCTCTCATGCAGACAGGGCCAACAGGAACCAGTAGCAGACTACCTTACCTGTATGTACGGGCTCTACAAGCTCTCGACCACGCTAATGGATCTCGAGGTCCATCAGACGCTACGAATTTATAGACTACAATGGTCTGGCTGTCCTGGAAGCGCATTATGAGCGCGTAATATCCACGATAGGTGAAGATATAGCCCCTCCATTCCCCGAGAAGTCCCTTACCCCGAAATATGTGTATGAAGGGAAGGGGACGCAGCCCAAAAAGAGCAATTGTGTAGCACATATTACCCCGACTTCAGCTGATAGCGACAATCCAGAGCACACGTATGAGTTGGCATACTTGATTAAAACGCTTATGGCAGCGATCAGAGTCGAGAAGCTTGGAGCAGGAGCCAACTTAGTGAAGGACGAACCGGCGAGCAAGTCCAGGACCGAGGGCGCCAATAGGCTTAATGCCAGGGTTCCTCGGTACCAGAAGGGCTCAGAACGCACTTTGGACGGAGGGCCGGCACCCACAATGAAAATTGGTGCAGGGTCATCAACCCCTGGTAAACAAGGGGATGATTCCGAAATAGAGTGCTGGAATTGCCGACAGAAAGGTCACTTCCAGATCAGGTGTACGAAAAACCGACGGCGTAACTACTGCCGTCGGTGCGGCAAGGAGGATGTGTAAACCAAAGAATGCGAACTGCCCGGGAAGTGTCCGGGAAACAGAAGAGGGGAGAAGGCTTAGGAGTCAACCCTTCTTTCTCAAGTTCCGGACTGACCCCACAAAACGAAGGGCACCCACCGGAACAGCACAGGCACAAGAAGGCCAAGAAGGCGAGCTCTTCTTCCACAGAGATACCGTCGACGTCGGTGAATCAGATCCCGGTAACGCGCACGGTGGAAGACGAGGACAACATCGTTTCTAGTACAAGAACGAGGCTGCGTGAAAAACCGAAACCCTGGCAAGAGAATCAGGTGATACTGGCCCTGCTAAAGTCGAGTGAGCTACCAGCGGTATCACCGGATGAAGGCCCTTCGTTACCGCTACGATTAGAAGTAAAGGAGCCTCCCAGGGAGGACAAAGGGCTTACCTTGCCAGTCTCTAAGACTGCCCGAATTGGTAACACTTTTAAGGTTCTTGCTTTAATCGATGGCGGTGCATCACGAACGGTCATGGGAGATATTGGCTCAATAATAGCTGAGCGATACGGGGCGACCCTACTACCGGCACTGAACCAAGTAGTCATGACCGCCGCCGGTTCTGTCAGCTAGGTCCAAGCCACGTTTCACCTTCCTATTGAAATCGATCGTGTTTCGCGAATGATGAAGATCAATATTGTATCAAGCATGGGTGAACATGTATTCTTGCGGGTGCACTGCATTTGTACATTCGAAATCGTACACGATGGGAGCAAACGAGCTTGGTACATGGCGGAATACCCGGAAAAAATCTACCACTATACCGAAGAGGGTACTGAGCTGGAAGTGGACAGGAGGGAAGAAAATCCAACAACATTAGACCAGTGTTGCGGCCTCAGAGAAATTACCGCTGAGAAGCGACAAGAACTGGACAGACTAATTGCCAGAATTATTAAGTCCCGTAGTAATGGCCCGGAAGGCCGACGGAACGTACAGATTCTGCGTGGACTATCGTAGGCTCAACAAGGTTGCTAAACAGGATGCTTATACCTTGCCAAAAACGGACATGATCGTTGAGCAACTCCGCGCCACGAAGTACATAACGACCTTAGATTTAAAGTGGGGGTACCACCAAATCCCGCTGGCCGAAGACAGTAGGGAGTACACAGCGTTCACAGTCCCTAGAATGGGGCTCTTTCAGTTGACAATAATGCCTAACGTCTATGCGTAACTCGATGACATAGTCATCGTTAGTGAAACGTTTAAGGGCCAACAGGAATGGGTGTTCGAGTAATCGACCGCTCACAGTGTGCTGGACTGACCATAAACAATGGACCGTCGCGGCCACCGACGTGATGGGTCTTTGGCCAAAGGCGGCACTAGGATTCGAATACTTGGTGGTATTCGAAGACCTCTATACTAAATGGGTTGAAGTGTCACACATGAGAAGAGCTAATGCCGAGACCATCATAGAAGCTTTTGAGGACCATATTCCGAACCGATTGGGGGCACCGGAAGTACTCGTTTCGGACAACGGAACAGAATACTTCAACCAAGCGTTTCAAGGGTTGACAGAGCCTTACGGAATCCGACATTCCTTTACTCCAGAATATCCATTGGCCGGGACCGAGAGACAAGCCTTCTTCACTCCGACCGACCAATCGACTGCCTAGACACGTAACTAGCAACGGTCGAAAAGGAAGGAAGCGGTGAAGAACGCGTGACCTGTCACTTTTACTTTTTGGCTTGACGGCGGTACACCCGAAGAGTCCGGATAAAGGCAGAAAAACGGAAAAGCCGATTTGAAAGGAGAATTTGAGATAAAAAAAATGGATACAGAAAAGGAGGAATACGCACCTTGGCTGCAAGGTAGGTGGCCTCATTATTAGTTTCCGCAGTGCTTTTGGTTTCCACTCTCGACCCCACGTGGTGTAACTTCAGTGACCGCGTGTGTGAGAAGAAGGTTAAAAATAGTGCCGACCGAGGCTCCCTCGACACCCGGAAGTGAGGCACGCCCGACTTATAGCCCGATGCCGGACAGTTGAGGCGGGCGTTCCTCAAGGGAACCGTTGGTATGAGCACGCGACATTACACGTCGGACGACGTGGTACAAACGCCGGCGCCTCGGGCGGTCATTTTTAAAGTAGCGGATTTGGTGGATGCGCAATTGAATTACGTAGAAAGTATGTATGTGCAGTAGAGTTATGCAGCACACAATGCTGTGCAGTAGCGTTACATAGCACATACGGCTGCGCAGTAAGGTTAGGTAGTACTTCGTGCCAAATTTTGGCGCTTATGCTCTTTTGGTTTGACAAATGTTGTCGCTAGTACTCTTTAGCTTTGTTAAATGGTGGCACTTATGCTCTTTTGCTGTGCCAAATGTTGGCGTTTACGCCCTTTTGTTTTGTGAAATGTTGGGTCTTATGTCCTTTTACTTTGCCAAATGTTTGCGCTTATGCCCTGTTGCTATGCTAAATGTGGGCGCTTATGCCTTTTTGAAATTTGAAACTTAGGCGCTTATGCCCTTTTGCTGTACCAATCGATGGGATTTATGCCTTTTTTCTTTGCGAAATGGTGGTGCTTATGTTCTCTTACTGCGCCAAATATTGGCGCTTATGCCGTTTTGCCTTGCCAAATTTTGACGCTTATGCTTTTTGCTGTACGAAATTTTGGTGCTTATGCCCTTTTATTTCAATAAATTTTGGCGCTTAAATCCTTGTAAAATTTCAAACTTTGGCGCTTATGCCCTTTTGCTGGTGGTACAGCTTGTCAAGAAAGAAGATGGCAAGAAGGTAGAGGAATACAGAGGGATCACTCTCATGCGGGTGGGTTATAAAATATACGCATAAATTCTAAGTTAAAGGTTAGAGAGTCAGATAGAAGAGAAACAGAGTATCCCACACAATCAGACGGGATTTAGAAAAGGGATGGGGACAATAGGTAACATTTACGCACTCAACTACTTAGTTAACAGAAATTTAGGAAGAAAGAGAGGGAAATTAGTCGCCTTGTTAGTAGATTTTAAAGCAGCTTTTAACTCAGTGAATAGGAAAGTGCTATGGCAGGCAATGAAAGATAGGGGAACAGAGAAAAGTTTGGTGAAGAGGTTAAAGGAAATTTCTACTGAAACCAGGATTAGGGTGAAGATAGGTGGGAGAAAGTGGGAGGTTTTCTGGACAGGAAGAGGTCTAAGGCAAGGATGCCCGTTGAGACCTCTACTTCTCAATATTCTGCTAGCAGACTTAGAGGAGAAGCTAAAGGAGAATGGAAAAGGGGGAAAGATTTTCGGCAATAGCAAACTATACTCTCTAGCATTCGCTGACGACTTGGTCTGGTTGCAGACGATGAGAAGGGGATGAACTTAATGATGAGAATTTTCGAAGACTATATGGGAACAATTGAACGGACGGTGAATGTAGGGAAGACCAAGGTGATGTGCTTCAGAAGTAGAAATACCAAAATAGGTTACGTTTAGAAGATGAACGGACAAACAGTGGAAAGGGTGCAGGAGTTCTGTTACTAATCTTCTTGGTTTGAGTCAGGAGGGGGAAATGAGGTACAGGTGAGGAAAAGAATCGAATGTGGGAGTAAAGTAATGGGCAAAGTATGGGGTATAGGAAAGATAAAGTTCAATGCCGATTGGAGAATGAGGGTTTGGTTCTTTGATGCGTCGGTTTCGGCGGTGTTGTGTTATAGAGTGGAGGTCTGGGGATGGAAGGAACATAGGAAAGTGGAAAGCATGCATGAGAGATTTCTAAGATGGGTAATGGGGGTTAGTTGGAGTTGCCCAGGATACATGTTAAGGGAAGAATTAGGAAGGGAAAAAATGGCAACCAGACAAATTAGGAGAGCCTGGAGGATCGAAGATAAGCTGAAAAGGGGAGAGGGGAGCCGAATGGCACAAGATTGCTTGGACGAAGTTCGGAACAAGGATATGAGAGGCAATTTGGGAAATTCGAAATGGGAGGAAGAAAGAAAAAAAATGAGGAGGGCTTGTGATGTACAAGATGGGGTTCTGCATTGGCAGGACATAGAATTAGAGCTATTAGTAAGACAAGGAAAAGAGAGATGTTGAAAGATGATGGATTCGAGGTATAATAGATGGTATATGATGGTCAAAGTGTTGACGGAACCAGAATATTCGCAAAAAAAAAGACAAATGGAATAGGGTGGTATGGTTCAGAATGGAAGAATGAGTGATAGTTTGTAGATATTCGATGAATGGAGAGGACAATCTGTGCAGAGTATGTGGATACGAAATGGAGTCGTGGGAACATGCGTTAGAGAGGTGTACAGGAGAGGAGGATGAACAGTTGAGTGTGGGTGAGTGTGTAAGATGGATTTTAGATGGTAATGGATAGGGAGTGACGTGGATGAAGAAATTTGAAGAATTAAGAGAAGGCAAGGGAACAGGGAGAGCCAAACGCGTAATCCTATTGAAGGAAAGTAAATAGCAAAAATAAAAATTTAAAAGTTTATTCTTGGAAAATTGTTTAATCATTTTTCATTTTGAAACAATAATTTTTATCATTTTTAAATATGTTTTATAAGATTCATGAAAAATTGCAAAAAAATTTATTTGAAAAGATTGCAAGGCAATTTTTGTAATTTTTCAAAAATTGCACTAGAAATTCAAATAATTTTAAAAGTTATTTAAAATGTTTGAAAGTTGTGAGATTTTAAAACATTTTAAATGATTTCCTAAAATTCCAAAAAAGAATGACAAACGTTTATGTTAAAAATTTCAGCTATGAAGCTTCAAAAGGATTCAAAAATAATTTAAACTTATTAAGGTTCCAAGAGAATCACAAAAATTTCCTAATGTTCCCGGAAAATCTTTGAAACATTCTTTATTAAAAAAAAAAAACAATTTTAACAGAATATTTAAAAATATTTCAAAGCATTTTAAAAAGTGTCAAAACATATTTTGAAAGCTTTTATGGCAAGTTTTTATAAATTTTTGAATATTTTGGGAAAAAGTCGATTGGTTTCAAAAGATAGAAGGTTTACAAGATTTCAAAAGATTTCAAAAAATTTTAAAAAAGTGTAGATGTTAGAAGATTACAACAACAAAATTTCGAAGATTTTGAAGAGTTTTAAAAGTTTTTAAACACATGAAAAAATTTTCTTAAGATTCCAAGGCAAATTTGAATGTTTTTATTTGTATTTTGCAAATTAATGTCAAAATGTTTAATACAAAATGTAGATGTTAGAAGATTACAACAACAAAATTTTGAAGATTTTCAAGAATTTTAAAATGTTTTAAGCAAAGTCAAAAATGTTCTTAAGATTCCGAGGTAAATAAAAATGTTTCTTTTTTATTTTCAAAAATTAAGTTTAAGAGAATATTTAAAAATATTTCAAAATACATCCGAAATCGTCAAAAAAGAATCTAAAAGATTGTAATTCAACTTTTTTAATGATTTGAAAATTTTGGGAAAAATTGCGATCTCAATTGTTAAAACAAGCTGTATTTAAGTCCTTTTTTTATAGACGGAACATGATTTTTTAGGCCGAAAAAATATATTATGGCTAGTAAATGTTTGTAGAAAAGCTTTGAAAGAATTCAAAAGTGATTCAAAACTGGTAATGGTTTCAAAACATTAAAAATATTTTTTTAATATCCGAGAGAATGTTTACAATATTTTTATTAAAGAATGTAATTTTAGGAGAATATTTGAAAAGATTTCAAGGCATTTCGAAAGTGTCAAAAAAGATTCTGAAAGATTTTATAGTCATTTTTGGAATTTAATAGAATTAATAGAATTAACCAATTTTCTTAAGGTTCTGAGTCGTATTTTTAGTGCTTTATTTTATTTCACAAAATTAATTTTAATAGACTGTTTCAAAAAGATTGCAAAATATTTCCGAAATTGTAAAAAAAAATCTGGAAGATATAAAGGACATTTTTTTAATTGTTTGAAAATTTTAAGAAAAATCAGAAATGTTTTAAAAGAAAATGTAAAGGGTTCGGAACTTTTGAAATGGGACGACTAATAAATTTCAAAAAATAAAATTCCCGACACTTTGAAATTTTCGAATTGGAAAATTCCGGGATAATAAAATTACCATAATAATAAAATTTATGAAATATAAAAAACTCAAATTGGAAAAGTTCTAAATAATAACATTCCTGAACAGTTTAGAAAATAAAATAAATTGAAAATTTCAGAATAATAAATTTCCTGACAGAAAATTGCCGAACTATATAATATTCGCACTAGAAAATTCCCAAATTTAAACAGTTTAAACTAAAAATATGCATCCGAGCAAAAAATAATTCATCACCCTACAATATTGTCATAAGAACTTTCTGAATTTCTTGAAAAATTCAAAATTTGATAGCACAAAAAAAAAGGAAAAATCAATAAATCCATTTTGCGGTCGAACTATGCAAGATATGAAAAAAGATCAGAAAAGAAAAATTGTGCATATAAAAAAGATCAACTTTGTTCATAATCACTTTTTGATAGGATGCGCAGTTTTTGTTTTAATCTTAGAAAATGAAATAAAAAATAAAAGAATGAGGTTTTTGGATAAACGACACAAGCTATGAAAAAATTAATAAACAAAAGTTTCTTACACAAGAAAAGCTGTAAAAATTTGTCACAAATAATTTTTTTAGGAAGCGTAGTTTTTTTTCAATCATAAAAAATAGCATTAAAAATTTAAAAAATAAATATGTGGAAAAACAACGCAAGTTGCAATAACATGTTTATTATATGATTTTTGAAAAATTGTTAAAATTTGAAAACTTTGCTAAACAAATTGCTAAACAAATTTGAAATTCAAAAGGGAAACATTGAAATTTTGAAAAAATGATTAATAAATGATTTAAACAAAATGTTTTTTTATAGGATGCGCACTTTTTCAAATTATAAAAACAAGACAAAGCAAATACGTTTTTTTCAATACCAATGCATATTATGAATTTGATTGATATAAATTTATTGAAATGATACATTTTTCAGCGTAGTTAAGGATAAAATTGAATGCAAAATAAGAAACAAATATTGAAGTTATCATGACAAATCAAATTTATACTTTATTTTGCAATATCTGAATTAGCAATCCCCTGCTGAGGTACAGAAATAAATACAATACTTCCGAAAGGTCACCCTCGAATATCGACTTGAAACTTGGCCTAGGGGTTCCTTTTAGACCCAAGTTAAAAGCACTTTTAGATTTTTGGAAGAGGGGCGTTGGAAAAGGAGTCGGCATGAGTGATGGGAGGTCGTGTGGGCCAGTTAAAATGCCGAAGTTTTGGATACGTGTTTTTTTTTTCTGGAAAAGAGGGTCCTCGTGAGTGGATGTGATTTACACCCTCTCAACCCACTCACGCCGAACCCCTTTTCCAACGGTGAAACTTTTGGAAGTATATCCAAAAGTCCGTTTAATTTATTGGAATATGCAAAAAAAAAATTTGGTCCTAAAAATTTGATAAAAATGAAAAAGTAGCATATCTAATACAACTAAAACAAATTTTATCTAGATATGAAAATGAATTAACACGACAGATAAGAAAAACTCATTATGAGTATTATTTGAATGTCAATATGTGATACCTTTTAATTTATTCATTAATGAGTGTGCACGCTAAAAACTAGACATTCATTTCTATCCGGCATCCTTTTCCCGGAGTTCTAATCTGAGCTCGCAAATAGTTTATTTTTGTACCAGTTTCTGTCTTGTTTAGTTTTCTAACTTTAGATTAATAAATGATCCGAGATAGCGAACTTAATTGATTCAGAAGGTTCCAAACTTCAATCTTGCGAAAAACAAAAAATAGATCAAAATACTAGGAATCGGAGAGTTTTAGGTTGGAATAGTCCGGTTGCTGACTGGACACTTATAATTTTTGAGGGTGCGGGTCCGAACCAGAGCCCTTTAATTTCTGTAAGGTCCTGATCCATACCCGCCCCCTTTCAGGTCTTAAGAGTTCGAGTCGGCAACCGCACCTTTTAAATTATTAAGGATACGGCTCCTTGAGACAGCCCTTACATCAGCGCAGCAAAGTTCCGTGGATCTTACAGATGTGCAGTATAGTTACACGTCACTTTTGGATATGCTGTAAAGTCCTCGGGTTGTGGATAGAGGGTCCCTGTACCAAGGGTTTCTACTGAATATGGTCACAATAATTAATAAGCAGTCGCGGACAATTGTCCAGGGATGGTCCCGAAGGAATAACCCCTAAGCGGAGGCGTGATAACCGTGCCGAAAGCTGAATGGCACCTGGGCGAGGTGTCTTAAACGGTGACTCTGGGATACCGGTCGACCTCTCAGAGTATGCAGTCGTATCCTTGCATGCGGGGCTCTACAAGGATGGACGAACCCTTTCTCTAGCTGCTGGTGGAAGCAACAACTACACCACCAAAATACCCAAAAGTTGTAAATGCGGTTCAAAATGATCGAACAATGCCGATAATATTAGAGCTCGGGGTCCTGAAAATAATTTGGATAGAAACACGACGACGAACCGGCAAAACGCCCACATTAAGTGGACGAATCAACTCAAGGATGACTTGCTAGACTGCTACGATGCCAGGATTATCCCTGTTCATCGAGACTTTATGCCGCGTATGCATACTTCGTGGTGCCAAAAATACCCAGAAGCTTCAGCACGTTTCGATTCAATCGTTGCGAAATCTACGTGCCTACCTCTGGAAAAATGGATATGTACGTGGAGCGCTTTCCCAACCGCTGCTTGATCAAGCTGCAGCCGAAGATGAGAAAGCGACATTAAGACCAACTGCGGAAAACAGGCACCTTCTGAGAGATGATCACGATTTCAGGACCAGAAAGAACATTAACATGCAAGTTCCTCTTAAGCCCCAAGATCTGGCTGAAATGGATGCCTCCCATCGTGGAGAAATCTCGCAAGAATCCGACCTCTGGACCACCAATTGCTCAGTTTATGGTGCTGCGAGAGCTCTGACTGATTCAAATCAAAGGCTCAAACCTACGATGGCTCAAAAGACCAAGAGACGCTTACATCAACGGAACAAGAAGATTGGATGGGCAAGATTTTGAATCACACACTAAAAAAGTCAAAGCTGCTGATAATCAAGCAGCATATTGTTGACAAAATACGGCTGTTATCTGACGCAAGGAGGAGAATACAGAAGAGGGAGAGATAGATCAGGGAGAATCAACAGTTTCTCGCTGACTCATCTCGCCTGTTCAATGAGCACCCTCTTTCTATCAAAAATCCACCCAAGCCCAACGAAGTAGAGGCTTTTTTGGAGAGAGGTATACAAGATCCCGAAAACACTACAGTTGAAAGAAAATACTGACAATATCATCCGCTTCAAGGAATTTTG
>CAKNWT010064344.1:0-11807 GCA_932066315.1 Andricus coriarius | reverse complement strand
TTGAATTTGAATTTTTTAAACAATATATTCTATAAAAGGTTGCGCATCTTTTTTTCAATGAAAAGCATTTTTTACTTTCCTTTGTTTTTGAAATAATCAGAAGAAAAAAAGATTTTGGCACAAGGTATAATGTTCACTTTTTCTAATTTGAACTATATACTACTCGAGTAGATATTGATTGTTAGTGTAACTTTTCCTGCGCGTAGAATAATGTCATTCATATAGTTTCATCGAATTTATCAAGTAATTTAGTTAACAAAGTTTAGTCACAAAGTAATTTTTTTTACAGAAAAAGACCCTCTCCTATCAAATCGAGACCCTTCAACGAGAGATTTCGTCAGCTCTTCACGATCGGGACGAGGCTTTAAAAGAATGCAACGAACTCCGGCAGAAATTCGGTGATTTCTCAGAAGGAGCAAGTAGAGACTATAAAAATCGTTTGGAACTTCATTCCTATAGTCGTGAGAGAGATAACGCGAGCAAAGAAGCAGAAAAGGAAACTAGTATTCGAGATTACGCTAAGAGAGAAAAGGAGCGACTCGATAATCTTGACCAGGCAAATCTCGAATTAGACAAACTCCGCAAATTCGTAGACACGTTACAAGCTGATCTTGAAGAAGCTGTTCAAGAAGCCGAAGTTTCGAAACGAAGACGAGACTGGGCCTTCAGCGAAAGAGACAAAATTGTCCTCGAGAGAGAAAGCATCAGAACGCTTTGCGACAGGCTTAGAAAAGAAAGAGATCGAGCCGTTTCTGAATTAGCAAGCGCCTTAAAAGATTCGGATAATATTAAGAAACAGAGGAACGAGGCTTCGAAGGAGTTAAAGGATCTTAAAGAAAAGATTGAATCTGGAGATCACGCTCTTCGAACGAGTCAATATGGCCACGATGGTGCTATTGAAACGGAGGTTAATGAATGGGATGTATTGACTATTCATCTAGACCTTGGAAGGCTTTGTTTGGATTCTGATAGAGATTTGGGATTGGTGTTAGTCGGAGGGCGAGAAAATCCACATTATCCGAATGATACGGGAGTTTATGTAGCGCAAGTGACCCAAGGAAGCATTGCTGACGGAAAGTTGAGGATTAATGACTGCATTATGAGGGTTAATAGTGTCGACTGCACTTCAGTTTCGACGAGGATGATTTTAGAAACTTTAAGATCTTCGACGGTTGGAGCTGCGACGTTGACTATCAGGAGGAGAAGGTTGAGCAGAAGAGCTTTGAGGACCACGCAACTTCCTGTTGGCTCGGTTCCAAATGGTATTACCTTGGAGATTGGAATTTATATCTCCAAGATCTCGCCTGGTAGTCTCGCTGCTAAGGATGGATACCTGGCTGTTGGCGATCGAGTTTTAAATGTGAGTACTTTAATCTGAAATCAGGCATAAGCAGTCTTATTCCTAATGGGAACCGCTCATGTCCAACACGCCATCTGGCGTAGAAAATATATACTAATAATCAAAGTAATTTGATTGTTATAGATTAACTTAACAACATTTAAATTTTATACTATAAATTAACTCAGTTCATTATGGATATGTGCAATAATGTTTATTAAAGATTTTTTCCATTATTTTGTAAAATAAACGACTGCGGCAAACAGTTAATTCCAGTCAATTTGGAGGTTAGGTTTGAGCTCGTTTGACAAAATTTTTTGTCTACAGCGCCATATGTTCGTTTCCCAAAATTAAAACCTGTTACGTATAGCTCGTTGCTGCCGCCTGCGATAAGTTTTGCACCATCCTTTTCATTTATATATTGTTATCTTCCAGATAAACAGCAAGGCAATGGACAGCGTAACCTCATCCCACGAGGCGATGGCGATCCTGAACGACAACTCCTCTGACGTTCTAACCATCACAACCCTCAAAGGAATTCCTCTCCCCACAGCAACAAGCTCCGACTCTATGCCTCTTGACGGGAGCTTCAGTCCCGAGAAGCAAAAAATGGTCAACAGTTGTTCCCAAACCGAACATGAGCGTCTCATGCTGAAAAACACCTCCGACGACTACGAGCGTCGCTATATCGCCTCCAACTTCGGCGATCGGAGTGTCTACAAAGTCTCAAAATCCGTCAGCAGTGAAAAACCCAGCGGCATCAGTCACGCCTGGGACAACTTCCGTGAAAAAATCGACATCGTCCGCGGAAGAAGACACAGCAAGGAGCGAGAAGACAAGAAAAAACGACATCGAAATTCTAGTCCAAACACTTTCGAGCAGGAGCAAGTCGCAATCGCCGAGCTGGACTCCGTCATCGAGAGCTACCACAAAAAACCCAACAACGGCGTTTTAAAGCGCAGCAAGCGTCGCGGCGCCGAAAAAGTCGATAAAAATGGCGGCACCTGGCCCAAAGCCCGAGGCGGACCCTTACTTCAAAATGGCACCGGGACGATCCTCCACCCTCGGAAAACCAAGGAGCGACTTCCACTCAGTGTTCTTCTAAATCAACCACCTAAGTACGAGAGTTACAATTACAATCGGATCTCAAATCCTATTCCCTTAACCAATTTTTCCAACGCCAGTAATCGGCACACCGTTTTTATTTCCGACACCAGTAAATCAGGTCAGCTCTTCGGACAAAAGTCCTTCACACCTGCTCTCCAATTCAAGGATAAGAAGGCCCTGAGTGAGTTCGACCCTGGGGAAAACAGATTGAGTTCCGCCCTTGCGCCTTCCGAAACCAGCATAGACTTTTCTGTTAAATCTGGAAACGTTGGAAGGGACGTGGACTACTACATGAAAAAGAGAACTCCAAAGTATCTTCCTGGTGAAAGTCAGGGTGATCCTCTTCAGCACAATAGAGCACATTCTCAGCTTTATAGTGGAATGGGAAGCTCATCAACTTCTTCGGCTGTTGGTGCCAGACAGCAAATGGCTGGTAATTTCTCTTTTCCTCCATTCACGCACCCGCATCCGCATCAGCAAAATTCTCTGTCTTCGAGGTACCCCTCGCCACCCTCATTACCATCGGCTCAGTCAGGGGAATCGCTTGGTCTCCCCGATGCACGATCCTTCTGTTTTGAACCACCCTATAGTCCTGGGCCTCAACCGGGGTTTGGACACTTGCACACACCCTCGGACCTTCATTATCACAAAACCAGAGCACACCCTCTCACTCCTTACGATGTTCCGGCCTACACGCATGGATATGAGGGAGGGACCTTTCCAAGGAAGAAGGAGAATCAGAGGTTCCGGATACCTTCGAATCCGAGCGTCACTCCGAAGAATAGTGTGGGGAAGTTGTCGACGGGAAGTATAGAGAGAACGTCGGAAAGGGGAAGTCCGATGCCGACTTTTCACGTGGAGGTGCTGAGTCCCGGAACTGGGGGAAGCGCGAGTGGGAATAAAAGGTCGAGTATGCCCGATTATTGTTACTCGCAACCGAGACCAGCACCTGGTGAATTAAGAAGAGTTCATATTGATAAGTCGGTGGAGCCACTGGGGATCCAGATCTCGTGTTTGGATAGCGGAGGCGTCTTCGTTTCGACGGTTAGTGAACACAGTCTGGCGTCTCAGGTTGGATTGCAGATTGGAGATCAGCTGCTGGAGGTTTGTGGGATCAATATGAGAAGTGCGACCTACCAACTGGCTGCTAATGTTTTGAGGCAGTGTGGTAATTCCATTACAATGCTGGTGCAGTACAGCCCTGATAGTGAGTATGCATTTTTGGCACGTCCTGGTCATGATATTTTCATTTTAATGTTTTCTTGATGGCACGTATTAAAGTGTAATAGTAATTTGTTATTTAAGTATGTGTTGATTGTTGTTATTCTAATTAAAATTTCTCTGGTATGTGAAACAAAACGTTTTAAAAACTGTAGCAGATTCGTAAAGGTTTCAACTCATCGTTGATAAACATTTTAGATTTTCGATCAACAGACACCTTGTTCACAACTTTATTTTCTTTTTCTGGAATTTAATTGAGCTGAGATACCAAGTCAGTATTAGACACAGAAGCGGCGCACAGTGGGCCAAAATATGGTTTACTGAACAAATTAGTCTAGAGCTTACAATTTAGATCCGATCTGAGCGTTTTTTCAAAATAAAAGCTAACTAAATATCAAATAGATTTGTGAGGTCCAATTTTTAGATTTCTTTTTATCCATCAACAAAGTTGAAATATTTTAATTTATTTTCTGAATGAACTCCCATTTTGTTGAAACTACTCATATTTATCTAAAACTTCATAAAATCAGCAAAGACACTCTTTACCAATAGTATCCAGCTGGTTACAAAATTAAATTTTTTTTTTATTTTGTTATGAAAAATTAATGAAGAAAAATGGTACTTCAAGATTACACATTTTTTTAGACTGTTTTTAAATTTTTTGTTCGGAATATACGTAAAAGCAAGGCTCAGTTACCATTTTTGGAAAATCCAAAGTAATTGTTAATGTTATCAACAAATTTAATAAACAAATACATATATCATTCATTTCTCGCTCTAAATACTTCGTCCTTTTGACAGAATTTATTAAAAAAATTTCGACAACAAATAATATGTACGATGTTTTAATACCTTATAACAGTTGTTAATTGTTTCAATACATAGCTTTGTTATGTTATTTTATCAATGATCCACAATTTAAATTTCACTGTCTATGGTTTTCTTAGCATTAGTGCATATTTTTAATAAAAATTATTTTTAAAAAATGGTGGCTCATTGATAAAATAGCATAGGAAAGGTATATTAACGAGTTGTTTAGAGTTAACTCCGTTTTGATAAAACGAAATTTGCCGGTTGAACATTTACGAAAATCTGTATTTGTTTGTCAAACTTATTTAAACAATTAACCAATATTGTCACCTGATAATGTGTTAATAAACTTGCTTTATAAATGAAACCATTATTGTTCGTCAATAAAGTATCATAAGGAAAGGATTTTGCCAAGTAATTTAAAACTGATTCCGTTTGAAAAAAAAGGAAATCTGCTGGTTGAAAATTGACGATAATCTGTATTTGTATATCAAATTTATTTGATTAATAAATCTTGTCTCCTGACAAAGTGTAATAATAAATGAAGTCCATTTGTTGACAAGAAGTCAAGTTGTGAATTTGTTTATAAAATTATTCATAAAATAAATAATTATTGTTCGTTAATGAAGTATCATAAAGAAAGGATTTTCCGAGTAATTTAAAATGTATTCCATTGAAAAAAGGAAGCTTGCCGGCTGAGAATCGCCGAAAATCTGTATTTGTTTATCGAATTTATTGAAACAATGAACAATTGTTATCCATTGTGTCAAAAGAATGAAATCTTGAGAGCGAGAAATTACTAAAATACGTATTAGTTTATTAAATTCGTTTATAACTTTAACAATCACTTTGGATTTTTCAAAAATAGTAACTAAGCCTTGTTTTTACGTATATTCCAAACAAAAAATTGAAGAAAAAAGTCTTCAAGTATATTTAATGTTGAATTTTTTAGAAATTTTACATAAATATGAGTAGTTTCAACAAAATGGAAGCGTTTATTAAATAACAAAATAAAAATTCGACTTTTTAAAATAAAAATAAAAAAGTAAAATTTCAAAAATCAGCTTTTGCAAATCTCTTTGAAGTTTAGTTAACTTTCTTTTTTTTTGAACGAAGTGTCTAGGGCACCTAGGCATACCAAAAATACTTGGTATATGCTCACCGAATTTTTGTGAACCTAGCCGCCGTTTTCCAGGGTCCATAGAAAATATATGCTCTACGCTCACCGAATTTCGGTGAACCTAGATACGGCAAAAAAAGCGTGCAATCGAATAAAAAATTGTAAGCTCTAAACTAATTTGTACAGAAATTCGAAAAAGTGAATCGTTTAAGAATTGCGAACTGCAGCGTAATTTGTCCGGGAAATCCATCCCTGAACCACTGTGCGACGGCTCGATCTCAGCACCTCTAGTGCATGATTTTTATTTGCATAACAGGCCACTAGAGGCGCATCACTTAAGCCGCCGATTTTATATCTAATATGATTGATTGAATGACTGTAATACTTTAATTTCACTAAATTATCTACCTTCCTTGAAGAATACAACGAACTAGACGGTTCAGGATCCTCAAGTTCCTCAGAAGCCGGTGGCGAAGAAGCCGGAAGTCGCAGTGGATCCCCTACACCGTGCAACAGTCCAGAAGCTCACAGAAAGACCCCCAGCGAACCTCTCGAATCATCCGAACCAGAACGAGATGGTTCCTCGAACTTGAACACAATGAGAAGCGAAAGGAATCGAGACCGGGAGAGAGAACGCGATGTGAGAGCCTCAGCTTCCGTGGAAGTAAGAACCACCCAAGACAGAGAACGCGACATTCGAAACTCGGCCTCCCTGGACATAAACATCAGGAAACCCGAACTCCGAAGCTCAGCGACTCTGGAAAACATGCGGAATTCTGCGACCTTGGATTCCCTTCGAAGCGCCACTGGAACCTTGACTCGAGCCCAAATCAATCAAGCAGCCACGACCTTGCAAAGACAAAACGCGACCGTTCGAAGTCCAACTCAGGAAGAACAGAATCAAGCAACTCCGCCAAGAGAACCTAGGTATATATTCATGGAAACGAGAAAGTGTTCCAATCTGGGGATTTCTCTGGTGGGAGGAAACAGTGTTGGGATTTTTGTTCACACCGTCCAACCTGGATGTCTCGCTGAAGAAGCTGGACTTCGAACTGGAGATCGAATTCTGGAGTTCAATGGAGTTGATTTAACCAATGCAACTGCTGAGAAGGCTGCTGTGGAATTAGCGAAGCCAACAGATAAAGTCACGCTGGTTGCTCAGTATATGCCCGAGAGGTATAATGAGGTGAAGGATAAACCTGGGGACAGTTTCTACGTCAAGGCGATGTTCGATCGAGTTGGAGAAATCGGAGAAAGAATGCACATGAGGTTTAATAAGGATGATATTCTTTATGTAGATAATACCATGTTTAATGGAACGCCCGGGCACTGGAGAGCTTGGCTTATTGATCATAATGGCATGAAAATGACTTGCGGCATCATTCCCAGTAAATCAAAGTAAGTTGATAACGAGGGATTGGACACTCAATTTTTCAGTATAACCAGATTTCACATAGATTTCAAAAGATTTTGAAAGATTTCACACAGATTTTAGAAAGATTTAGACAATTTTACAGAGATTTCAAAGATTTGCAGATTTCAAAGATTTTACAAAAATGTCAAAGATTTTTCAAAGATTTCACAGATTTACAATGATTTCAAAAATTGCAAACGATTTCATAAAGATTTCAAAGATTCCACAAAGTTGTCAAAGATATCAAAGAGATTTGAAAAGGAGTTCAAAATATTTCAAAGATTTCAGAAATATTTCCCGAACATTTAAAAAATTTCACAGAAATTTCAGAGATTAAATACATTTTTCAAAGATTAAAAAAATTCACAAAGATATCAAAGATTCCAAAATATTTCAAAGATTTCGCAAAAGATTTCAAATATTTCAATGATTTCGCAAGAGATTTCAACGATTTCAAAAAGATTTTAGTGGTTTCACAACGTGTTTGAAAGATTATAAATATTTTAAAAATTTCACTAAGATTTCAAAGATTTTACAAACATTTGGAGATTTCAAAATATATTAGAAAGATTTCAATGGTTTCATAAAGGTTTCAAATGATCTCAGAAATATTTTAAAGATTTCACAACAATTTCGAAGATTGTGCATAGATTTCAAAGATATCTAAATATTTCAAAGATTGCAAAGGGTTGTACAATGATTTCAAAATATTTCACAGGTATTTTAAAGATTCACAAAGATTACAAAAATTTCAAAATATTTAAAGGATTTGCAAAGATTTTACAAAAATTTCACAGAAATTGCACAAAGATTTCAAAGATTCAGAACTATTTAAAGGATTTCACAAATTTGCAAAGATTTCAGAAAATTTTTACACAGATTTCACAGAGATTGCACAAAGATTTCAAAGATTCACAAACATTTCAAATCATCACACAAAGATTGCAAATATTTCATTATTTTCACAAAGAGTTCAAAGGATTTCAATGATTTCACTAAGATTTGAATAATTTCAGAACAAATTTCAAAGATTTCATTGATTTCTCGAAGATTTCAGTGATTTTAAATAGAGTTCAAAAGTTCTGAAAAGTTTCACAAGAATTACAAAATTTCACCAAGATTTCAAAGATTTTACAATGATTTTAAATTATTTCAGAAATATTTTAATGATTTTACAAAGCTTCAGAAAGATATCAAAATATTTCAATGATTTCACAAAGATTCCAAAGATTACAAATTTTTTACAAAGGTTTCAATGATTGCACGCAAGTTTCCAAAGATTTCAATAATGTCGCAAAGATTTCAGGAGATTTCAAAATATTTTACAAATTTCAATGATTTCATAAAGATTCCAAAGATTTCATAAGATTTAAAAATGTTTACAAAGATTTCAATGATTACACATAAATTTCCAAAGATTTCAATAATTTCACAGAGATTTAAATGATTTGCCAAAGATTTAAAGAGGTTTAAAAGATTTCAATGATTTCACAAGTTCATAAAATTTGCCATGATTTCAAAATATTTCAAATATGTCAATGGTTGTACAAATATTTCCACGATTTCAATTATTTTACAAAAATTTCAAAAGATTGCACAAATATTCCAAAGATTTCAATGATTTTACCAAGATTTAACAAAGATTTCAATAATTTCACAAAGATTTCAAAAATCTTCACAGTGATTTCATGATTTCACGAAGGCTTGTGCACCAGATTTGAATAGTGATCCCATCGGTTGATAACTGAATATCTGAATGTTTTTGCTGAGAATTCTTTTATTCAGAGTTTATGTAACTAATCCAATTGATTTTCAGAATCGAGGAGGAGCTGCTTTTGAGGAGATCTTTAGGCGATCTAGAAACCGATACAGGCAGACGTGGAACGACGAGTGCCAGGCGCAGTTTCTTCCGTCGAAAGAAGCAGCATACGAGATCATCAAGTAGAGACAGCAAAGAACTTTCGCACCTTACGGGTGTAAATATGGGATGGTATAGCGACAGTGGAACACTCAACGAAGAAAATTTCCCAGCCAGTTACCAACGTGTTGAAAGGCTTGATTGTAAATATTAGAAATTGAATGAGAATCAGACTTTCAGTTTCGGTTTCAAATTATAATTCTAATTTCAATTTAAATTCTCTTTACAGATCCAGCTTTGAGACCCATTTTATTAATTGGACCTCTTAGTGAATGCGTGCTGGGAAGGTTACTACAAGAATGTCCAGGAGAATTCATTAGGTGTCTTCCGGAACCGATGCACTATTCGCAAGCGACACTCGAGCAAGGATTGCGGGATTCGAATTATGTCGATTATAGGAAAAAAGGAAGTTACTTTGAATGCACGACTGTACAAGCTGTAAAAGCAATATGCGAAAAAGTAAGCTAATTTTATTTTTAATCATTTTTAAACATGAGTTTTTATTTAAAATTAGTGCATTACAACACAAAATTTTCTTTCTTTTCAGAGTGCACACTGCATTCTCGACATTTCCATTGCCTCGATCGAACGACTTCACAGGCATCAGATTTATCCCATCGTTTTGCTGATTAAATTCAAAAGCACCAAACAAATTAAGGAAGTTAAGGATTCGAGGTATCCTAGCGAAAAGGTCAGTGCGAAGGCTGCGAAAGAAATGTACGAACAAGCTCTTAAGTCAGAGGCTGAGTACCGGCATGTCGTCTCCGGTAAGTCTAGCATTTCAGTTATATTTTCAGACATTTTTGTGTTAGGTGTTATATTTTCCACATGGCTTTAAAAATTGAGTGAATCATTTTAATTTATTTCACTTCAAACTTAGGATGGTGGGATGTTTCCAAATATTTGTTGATAAGTTTGATATTTGTAAAATGGTTAAACTTTTCGATAAAACCTAAGTCTAGGAATTATAATTCTAAAGGGACTTACTACACTGAGGCGATGACTGCTTCGTCTAGCTTCCTGTCCTTCAGATTCTAAAAAAAAATCAAGACATGTTCTTAACTGTCCTCACGGATTAGTCCGTATTTACCAGCAGTCATTTCCCCCCTATTTTTCTGTTTCCCTGAATTACTATTTTTTAAGCAAAAAAAAAAGTAAATTTTATTCAATATTATGCAATTATGCAAATTATCGATTTATGTACATTATTGTACAGTTAGTATACGAAATGAATAATTCCAAATTGAGGAATTAAGAAAGGGGCAATTAATAACTGAAAAAATGAAACAATTATATTTTTCAAAACTCTTAAATGATCCAGTTTCAAATAAAAAAAAGCATAACAGATTTTTTTAGTAGATATTTTTACAATTGCAAAATGTTACACCTAATCGCTTTAAAATGAAGAAATTTCAAACTTAAATGTCTCTGTTAATTTAAAATTCTGACAGAAATAAAAATGGTAAATTAACAAAATGAAATAATAATTCACCTGCTCTCGCTTTCCATGAAGATCCAGAAAGTCTTGATAGTCCCAAATGGCACTAACACTTTTGTGGAAAAATCAAACTATAACTTCAATTGAATAGAAAGCTCATTTTTAAAATCGAATGTTTTTTCTTTATGGAAAATAATGCTAATCCATCAAAAAATTTGGTTTATGGACCATAAAACATCGTAATAATTTTAATATAAAAAAGTCGAGGCAAAAGTATGGCTTAAAAATAAATTGAGGAAATTGTTGGTTTTCATACAAATGTATGTTTTGTTTCTGATTCTGATTCACATGACCTTTCGGGCAGGAATATTTCTAATTAATCATATCTAACAAAGTGTTGTAACAATATATCTCGAAAATCTCGCAAACATTGTTTTTGAAAAACTGATTGGGGTTTCAGTACTTAAATTGGTTTTCAACTAAAATTTGAAATTTAAAAAAATTAATTTATAAATAATCAATTTTACTAAAAAAAAACCCTTATGCTAATTGAGAACCATTTTTGATTTTTAATGAAATTGGCAAATGGGAAAGTATGAAATCCTATCTAATACAACGCTGCTGAAGACTGGTGACCTTCTCAGCATAAAACATCAACCAATTTCGACTCTCGGTTTCCTTTCCTTACCCCCCCCCCCATCCTGTAACAGAAGTTTTGGTAGGACTAACGTTACAACAATGACTCCACCGTACGACGAATAACTTGTTAACTCGGACATACCTATCTACCCTATACCTATATACACATCTACAAACTACTACTTTATAACCGAGCAATTCACGCCTACCCCGAAGGGGAACGGCTCTTGCAGTCAGCCACGTTGCATTGGGCTAACTCCCCAATGCGACGAATTATGCGGTTACGTCACCAGTATCGCGCAGTGCCACCCACAATAGGCCTCTCTCGGATGGAGGCCATGGTTCAGTTGGAAGTGGCAATAGAACCGAACCGAGGCGACGACCAGGCAATGGCCCCGGACAAACGCGAGGACATCGATTTAAGTGGCCGGACCAACTCAGGAGGGACATCCTTACCTGTTGGCAAAGAAGCTCACCGACGCGAAGAGGATTCATGCAGAGGTTACATGACCGTTGGGTCAATATGCACCCGGAATATGCTCATAAAACGCCTCAGTATTTAAGAGATCAGGTATCCTTTTTGGGCAGAAACGGATATGAAGCTCTTTTTCAGCAAGAAGAAGAGCAACATTCTCCAGAGAACATACCACCCGTTCCAGCAAGACCACATTTGCAGATAGCCGATAATGCCAACATGAAAAGTAGGAGATCTATCCACCAAAAAATCTTTCTCGGGATGGACAAATTATCTCTGGGATCTGAACTGTGTAGTTTACGAGCAGGCAGTCTCTTTGCTTAGCG
>CAKNWT010064115.1:0-11481 GCA_932066315.1 Andricus coriarius | reverse complement strand
GCACTGAACCTTTGACCTGTTTCAATGTTTAACGTGACCTGTGACCTGTAAAACAGTAGAACTGAAAAAAGACCATCGCCAGGACGATTCTCTTGTTCTCGCACCACAAACATTCCTTTCATCTCCTTACCACCCACGTACTCTAATATCCACGGAAAAAGAAAAGTCCGCGCTTTTCTTCGAACGAATAGTAATTAATTTTTCATAGAAGGATACGCTTTTCGTTTTTTCCGATTTTCTCCGAGATAGCCGTTCTTAAGTTCTTAATAATGGAAGTTACAGGAAGAGTCTGATTGAACTTTCTTTACTTGCTCATTATTACATGGTAGTGTAGGATGAACAATGTGCAATTTCTCTGGCATATACATTTAGTATAATGTTTTTAACCATTATATTAACAATCATAGGTATGGGTGTACTTTTATAAATTTTCAATGTAGAATTTCAATAATAATCGTTATGCAATATGCAATGTATGTAGATAAAACTTGAGACTTTAAATTCCACTATGATTAATATAGAGTGGCTCAAAAAATACTCAAAAAGCTCTTCTTTACGCTCAATGCGTGTATTTCGACTGCATTTTTTCAAATATCATAAAAATTGTAACTTGAATCGAAAACTGAGATTCACCTCTTTGTTTACAAATTTAACTATTCTGTTAGAAATTCGTGTTTTAGTTAAAAATCTATTTTTTTTCGTCTGAAAATTTAAGTTATATTTTTGGTTGAAAACATATATTTTTTAGTCGAAAATTCAACTATTTGGTTGAAAATTCATCTGACCTGATTCAAAATTAACTTTCTTGTTAAAAATTCATCTTATCCGGTTCAAAAGTAAACTTTTTCCTAAAACATTCGACTTTTTAGTTTAAAAACTCAACTCTTTTGTTAAAAAGTCGTTCTTTTGGCTAGAAAATTAATCTTCTTTATTGAAAATTCTTCTATTTGGTTAAGGATTGAACTATTTTAAGAAAAATTCGTCTTCCTTAGTAGAATTCAGCTGGTTTACAATTATAATTTTTTTTAATAGTAATTTTTAAATTTTTTGTAAATTTAACTACTTTATTTTTGGTTAAACACTTATCTTTTTTAGTTGAAAATTTATCGATATGGTTAAAAAATCATATATTTTGTTAAAAATTCATCTTTATAAGTTAGAAATTCACTAGAGATAGGGAAGTACATAGATTCGGATGACTTTCCCGTAATTGTGACATTAGAGGGAGAAAAAAGTAATAACAATATAGATAAAAAGGAAGCGAAGGTAAAAAGGGATGTAAAAAGGGGATTGGTAAATGGAAGGAAAAATAACAATTCAAAGAAAAGGTTAGAAATATCAAAATGGGAGAGGGAAATGTGGACGAGGAGATGGAAATAGTGATAGGAGAAACAAAAAGAGGATTAGAAAGTACAAGCAAAAAAAAGATAGTAAAGGAGGGGATAGAAATGGATGGGATGAGAAATGTAAAGAGAAGAACAAGGAAGTCAGAAAGGAATTAAGAAAATGGAGAAAAGAGAAAAGTAGTGGAGAAGAATATAGGAGAAAAAAGAAAGAGTACACTGAATTGTGTGATCAAAAGAAAGAGGAGGAGAATAAAAGGTTTGAGAAAGAGGCGGAGAAGGCTAGAACGGAAGAAGTTTGGGACAGAACTAAAGAAATGGGCATGGATAATGTGTAATAGAGTATGGAGTGGAGAGGAGTGGCCAGAGTTATGGAAAGAAGGAGTAGTGGCACCCATAGTGAAGAAAGGCAAAGGGGAGGAGGTTGAAAATTATAGGGATGTGATGCTGTTAAGAAGTTAAGGGAAAAAAGATAGAACCACCGAATCAGACAGGGTCTTGAAAAGGGATGGGGGTGATGGACAATATATATGTTCTGAATTATCTGATAAATAAAAGGATTAAAAGGGGGAAAGGGGGAAAGGGGGAAAGGGGCAACGATAGCAATATTCGTAGACATAAAAGCGGTGTTTGACTCCTTGGACCGAGTCGAGATAGAAAAAGTTATGCTAAAAAAGGATATACGAGAGGGCTTATTAAAGAAGGTATCGGAAATTCGCAGAGAGACTAAAAGCAGGGTAAAGGTAGGAGAGCAAGTAGGAGATAGTTTCTGGTTGGTGAGAGGAGTAAGGCAAGGATGTCATCTGAGCCCACTTTTATTTAATATTTTAATCTTAGATTTAGAAGAGGAAATTAATTGATAGGGATGGGTAGGGATTAGGATGGGAGAGGAAAAGATATATACACTGGCATACGCGGACGATATAGTGTTGATGGCAGAGGATGAAGAAGGGATGACGGGCTTAATTACAGGATTGGAAAAATACTTAGATGGGAAAAACTTGAATTTAAATGTGGAGAAGACAAAGATAATGAGGTTTAGAAAAGGAGGGGGGAGAAAGAAAGAATGGACTGGGAGATGGAAGGGAGTAAAGTTAGAAGAAGTAAAGGAGTTTAAACATTTGGGATATACCTTGCAAATGAATGGAGATCATAGAGCTCATATAAGACAAAGGATAAAAAAAGCGGCAGGGATAATGAAACAGATATAGGGAATAGGAAAAAGAAGGTTCAAGAAAGATTGGAGAAGGAGAATGTGGTTATTTGATACTTTGGTATGGTCGGTATTAGGTGATGGAGCGGAGATATGGGGGTGAAAGGAAAGGAAAGAGATTGAGAGTTTACAAGAAAGGTATATAAGGTGGACGCTAGGAGTAGACTGGAGGACGCCTGGATATATGGTGAGAGAAGAAGCACAGAAGAATAAATTAAGTACTAGAAAGGGTAAGAGAGCATGGCAATTTGAGTTAGGGAGTTAGCAAAAAAGTGTTTGAAGGAGGTAGAAGAAAAGAGAGGGAGAGCGGTAGAACTAACAAGATGGGATGAAGAAAGGAGGGAGTTTTTTAGTGCTAGAGATATAGGAATTGGAGAGAAGGGACAGGGAAAGACAATTAATGGAAAGATGGGGAATGATTGAGGAATCAAAATATAATAAATGGTATAAGATGATAAAAAAGGAAGGAGTATCAAAGTATTGAGAAAAGGGATGAGGAGAGAGAAGATGGACCAGAATAGCAAGATTTAGATTGGGAAACGAGTTTAGGGAGGGGATGTATTGGGAAAATTAAGATAACAGAAAATGCAGAATATGTGAATGGGAGGAGGAAACATGCGAGCATGTATGGGCAGGATGTAGGAGAGGAATGGAAGATAAAGGAAGCTGCCAAGAGAATGTGGTAAAGATTCTAGGGGAGGATGGAATGGGTGAGGAGTGGAAGAGGGAGTTGGAGGGGGCTAGAAGGGCGAATGAGAAAGAATGAAAGAATAGATGTGGAAAAATGGCAAAATGAGAATGAGATAGAAGTGATTTGAAAGTGAAGGAAAAAGGAAACGGAAGTCGCATATATTAGAAGCGTAAAGATCTGTAAGTAGGTATTATTATGTAATAATACAAGTAGATTAAGATGCGGATGCGCTCGCTCTCACTCGCTCACTCTCTCGCTCTCTCACTTTCGATCGTTCGCTCACTCTTCCGACAGTAAAATTGCATTATATCAGTATAGAAGTAAGGAGATAGATATCAGAATTGATTTAAATAGTTGTAAATAATTGCAAATATTAAGGATTATAAGATAATATAAAGTTCGTAGATGGTCTTGTAAGGAACGGAGGTTATGTAACCCTTTGGGTACACATTATGAATAAAGAAGTTAAAAATTCAGTTATTTGGCTTAAAATTCAACTATTTTGTTAAAGTAATCTTTTTTCTTCGAAAATTCAACTGTTTTGTTAAAAACTCGTCTTTTTGACTTGAAAATGGAACTATTTGGTTAAAAGTTCAAGTATTTAGTTGAAAGTTCGTCTGTTTTGCATGAAAGTTCAAACATTTGGTTTTTAATGCAACTATTTGGTTAAAAATGAATTTCTTTTATGTTGTTGAAAATTCGTGTTTTTGGGTTGAAACTTCATCTATTTTGGTGGAAAATCTGTTTTGGTTAAAAATTCAACTATTCTGTTAAAAATTAAATATATTTCAACTTGAAACCGTAGGAAATTAAAGCATTTCATATTGAATTCAATATGGTAGCTGTATTAATTTTATTTAAAAGAATTTGCTCTCCCATTTTCGGGAAAAATCATCCTATTTCCCTTGTTTTAAGTGTTTATCCAACGTCAACCTCACTTGTGGGTTTAGGTAAAACTACGGTAATCAACTAGGGTGATAGAGATAGAGGGTACGGGGGTCTATAATGGTCCGAAATTGGTAACGAAATTTATGGACCTGCTTCTCAGGCTGATCTGTACGTGATAGCAGTCACTTCGAGTCAGCCAACGCGTCTTGCCATGCTACTCTGTTTCTACTGAAAACAGCCGCAAAGAACTATACGAAATCTCCTGGATCTTACTTCTCCTGCGATTTTCTCTCCACAGAGAATTGGACACCTTTGACGGTTTGTTCGCGTCATAAAATCCATATAACTCGTAATTTTTGCGAGCAGCGGAAGCAGTACCGCTGGGAAATGAAGAACTTCCTGAGTTTAAAGAATTTCCATTCAAATCCTTTTAAGGGCCTTTTTCAGCCGCGAGAGTTCGAAATTGATGAAAATTTCATTTCACATTTCTTGTAATATTTCTCTCGTTTCTCGCATTCTTTTTTTAGATGAAAATTTCTGAGAATTCGAGAAACGAATTTTTTTCCAATGTCAAGCGGCTCTCTAATTTTTACATAGGTTTCATATTTCATCCAATATATCCAGTTATAAATATTCAATAATACAAATTTCAAACGCTAGAAACTCAATAATTATACTATTTCAAACAAAATCTAGCATCCTGTATAAGAAATTGGCAATACAGTGAAAAATATTATTGGTTTATGACAACGGCACCCAAAAAAAATATTCATAGGGGGAACTCGGGAAGAGGATCCCATACTTTTTCATCCGCAAGGGAAATGTTTACTCCCGGAATATGTCATAAAACTAAAGAAGTTCATATTTATGACTTTCATTCTTTTAATAATTGAAATTCATTGTTTGCCAAGGTGAAATTGGTCCTTTCAGTATTTTATTATTATCACTTAAGGTATTATAGGGGTGAAAAAATATGTGCCTAGGAAAAAATAATAATTTATACTTTGAAGAATTACAAAATTATTAGTGATTGTATCGTTTAAAAGGACAAATATTGTTTTTCAAGAAAACATTTAAAACATACGCATGATTTGAATTTTTTAAGAATCTTTTTCCCTTGAAAATAAGCTATCATTCCTTCAAAATGGATCATTTTTAAAATGTTCATAGAAAGCAATAAGAAAGAAAGTTTAGTCAAAAATAAAAAATTGTAAATAAATAATTTTCGTATGTTCCGAATTGTTTGATTAAGAACAGCCTTATCTCTTTAAAATGATACCATCAATATTAACATTGCAACTGTTGAACGTATAATTAAATACTTTTTCCCAAGGAAAGACAGTATGCAGTCTTTCTCAGATTAAACTGTTGAAGATTACATTAATAGCGTTTGATTTTCTACGTGGGGGCAAGTTTTTTGATCAAATAAAAAAATATTTCTTTCTCGTATAATAGCATTCAGATTTGTGTCAGCCTGAGAAACACTTTTTGAATTTTCAAATCTGAAATAACGGGAAAATATATTTTATGTAGAAATCCAAGAAAAGTAGGGCACGCATCGTTGCGAAAACAAACGATTTTTCGTGAGTCACCCTCCCATACGTAGACCTAAGATCGAAGGGGAATTACAGGAAGTTTATTTGGAGTGTAAATAAAGCTAATGGAAATGGAAAAATCTGGTCAGCGATCAGTCCACAGTCACTAAAACCGAATCAGTCAAAATTACTCGGACGAGATGTCCTTTGTTCACTTATATCGTTGTTTAAAAGCTTATTCTTTTTATTCGTAAAGATTTTTCGAATTTCAATTGTATTTTTGTTCAATTTTACTCTTGGATTGTTCTCAAAATATATATTTATATATTAGTTTAGGCAGCGTCTAGTCGTCGTAAAAACTTGGTGAAGATGGAAAGAGAAATCGACTAGTCGTCCCGAGATTTCGGGACGACTATCCAAACTTCTCAAAATATTTGACTGCTCATCCCATATTTCAGGACGACGAGAAACTGCTATAAGTTTAATGTACATCATTCACTTCACTCTTTTCAGATTAAAAATTTTTTAGAATTAATAGTTTAAATTTTAATTTCAACCATACACAATATAAAATGGCACAAACTTGAATGAATTCTAGTTTGCAAGCATGAAAAATAATTAATTTAAATTATTTACAATCTATCAAAAAAAAGGTGGTGTAAAAAATTATTTCGAAAATCTGGCCCTCATTGTTATTGAAAACTTAATTGGCTTTTGAATAACTTGAAATTGCTTCATTTATCACATTTCAATTTTAGAAGTGAAATCCACTGTTAACTTTCACTTTGTTTACAACAGCTGTTAATTTAATTTGTGATCCTTATGGTGGCGAAATATTTAACTATTCTTGCAAATACAGATCTCAAATTATCTAATTTTATAAGAGAACAAAACAAAATTTCACCAGATATTAGGATTTCACCAAATTTTAAAAGATTTCAGAACATATCTTCGGGGTTTCATTATTTCAAGTAACTTTAACCGATTTCAAGAGATTTCGAGAAAATTCAAAGGATTTCAAGGGATTTCAGACCAATTTAGGAGATTACAAGAATCTTATGGGAATTCAAGGGATTTAAAAAGATGTCAAGCGTTTTCAAATAATTTCTAGAGATCATGTAAAGAATTGTAAAAGATTTCAAAGACTTTCACATAATATCCATGAATTTTAATCGATTTAGAATGATTTCAAGTGATTTTGAGAAATTTTTACAGATTTTAGGGACTTTTGATCTATTTAAAAATATTTCAAGATATTTATTAACACTTTCAAAAGGATCGCAAGTAAATTTAAAGCACTTCAAGGGATTTAACATATTTTCTAAGGAATTCAAGTGATTCAAGAATCTTGCAAGGGGTTTCAAGAATCTTTTAAGATTTTATGGCTAATGAAAGTATATTAAGTGATTTCCCAAGATTTGTATGAATTTTAAATAATTTGAGAAGACTTCAAGGAATTTAGAGAGATTTTAACGATTTTCTAAAAAATTTTAATGTGCTTCAAAATATTTTACAAGATATTACACAACTTCTAAATGTTTCTAGTGGTTTCAAAAGATTTAAGAGGAGTTTTAAGAGATTTCTTAAGACCCAAAAGTATGTTATAATATTTTAAGGATTGTCGAAGTATTGCAAAATATTTTAAGGGATTTTACAAGATTTCAAGTTATTTCGCAAGATTTCGAGGGCCTTGACAGGATTTCAAGTGATTTATAAACATTTTAAGGAATTTCAGAGGTTTTCTAGGGATTGAAAAATATTGCTAAAGATTTCAATGGGACTCTCAAGGATTTCAATTAATTTCAACAGGTTTTAAAAATAATAAGGCATTTCAAATGATTTTAAAAAAATGTATAAGATATCACAGGCTTTCAAACATTTTCAATTGATTATGACGGACTTAAATGAAATTTGAAGTTCTTCAAAGTATTTTAATACTGAGGCATAATTATTTTAAGATAACCATTTATTTGTATTGATTCATTCAGTTTGTGTCCAGTGAACCGGTAGTAACAACTTTCTGGTATATTCCCATATTTTATGTATTAGAACTTATAAATAAAGTTCCTAATTAACTAAAGGTACCTTGAAAAGTACGTATTTTTTAATACTTTTTCATTTTTCAGTGCAATACAATTCAGTATTTAAAAGATAAAAATATTCTATTAATGGCTAATAATGGGACTAAGATAGTCACAATGGATACTTCTAGTCTAAATTTTTATGGAAAAATAGGTAAGAAAGAAGGATAATATTCGCGAGCAGAGTGCGCGTGTTGATTAGCTAGTTACTTTAAAATTTAGCTTAAAATAAGAATACACAAATCTACAAGCGTATTTAAAATGTTTCATTTTTATTTCATATTCATGTAAAGTTGTTAAAATGTGAAAGCTGTCAATTTAAAAGCAAACATAAAATTTGAAAAGCTGCAAATTGGAAACCATCTGAGTTTGAAGACTTCTAAATTAAAAAGCTTAATCTAAAAATAATATTTTTAGAATATCAAATCTCAAAACTTTTGTATTTCATCCAAAACCTTATATTTCTTATACCAACATTATTTAGGTATTAGAAAAATTCCATTGATAATAAACTATATATGTGAAGAATATTCTGACCCTTTCAAAGTCCTTTTTCATCATACAACCCAATTTTGATATTCTAAATGTATAGGTCTACGAGTAGGAATAATATATTTTTCTAAGTAACTTCTATTTATCATGTATCTTTATACTCTATATTTTAGTCATGCATTTCCTCTGGAAATGTCGTTGAAATAATTTCTTTACCTTTATAGAAACAACAGTAAATCCATGATTTCAACGTAAACAAAAATTAATGTTTTTTTATGTATGTTTCTGTAAATGTATTTCACAATATAAAGGCACATAAAGCTTAAATGCGAGTTTCTCGAAACGTTGTTTTTAAAAGCTTTAAATTTGAAAATGGCGTGGTTGTCAATTTTGGAACGCTAGAGGATTCAATTATTTTTTAGATATATGGGAAATTTATCTCGGTATATGATTATGCACGTAACCGATAAAAATAGCATAGATTTGTTTATAATTATATAACTATTTTAATCAGAATTTCAAATCAATAAAATATATAAACGAATCTAATTCATAAAAACACGTGAGTAGTTACTAATTCTCAAAGAAAAATGACTATTCTGCGTCTGTTCAAATTATAAAATATTGTGTAACGTTCTAAATAATACAGAAGGCTAGAATCTTTTTGTTATGAAATAGTTGTATCTAGCCTGACAATTATTCACATCTTTTTGTTAGTTTCAATGATATTTTTGCAGACACATGTTTATTTATTTAGTTTAATTATAATATTTCTTTGCATAACATTAAAAGTGATTAAGTGAAGCACTAATTATGCACTCGGAGAAAAGCTGCCTTGAAACAAAAGCATTGTCCTCTTTTCTGTTTTGTTTCGAACCACGTGAAAATATTTTTACGCAAACAGAATTATTATTTGTCTTCAAGATTATACGAAGTTTGTCGCTAAAGGATGTTTGCTGCCAAAAGATTCTTTTTGAGACAAATAATTTAAGAGTATTATTCCAGTTGTGTGAAGAAACATCTTTTAGGTAGAAGAGGACATTTCTATGAGTGTCTATTTCGTAAATTTAATCATAAGTAGAAAGTATTATTCAAGAAAGTAAAATTTTTTAAGTTGTTAAGACACAAGCATTCAGTATTTTGAAACTTTGAAGGATTTTATGTGATATCATTACGTTGCTAACGATCACCAGAAACTATTACTAAAAACCCCCACTTTGACGACTTTGTTTACTTTGGAAGAATCACTTAATTTAATTATCACTAAAAGCTTTCCTTGCAATCAAGAGTTTTCTTTAATTCAGTTGATATATAAAATAAATGAATCCCTACTGGAAGAAGTTAACAGAATTACTAACTGAAAAACCGGTTTTACAACTCATAAAATAATCGCAGTTACTTAATTTTATATATGTATAGCAAAATAGTATTTTTCACCAAATCTAAAAAACTAAAACAAACAAACAAACAAAAAAAAAAACAAAAAATACAATTTCGGCCCACCCCAAGTAAAAGGCTTTTTCTTGTTTATTTACATATTCAGAATCGCATACACTTGACTGTTTCAGATTAGAGAACATCACTTTCCAAGTGGTGTTTTTCATATCCGCACTCTCATCTCGAGTTCTCGATAACGTGCCAGTCTTTTCATTCTCCTTTCCCCTCTTCACGACCCCCGCCTGGTAATAATACTCACTCAACGAGTCAGGGCAGTTGAGCTTCATGAAAAGGCGAATCAGGCCATCGGGCCTCCGAGCTTCCCGAACTCCAGAGCCACTCTTGTAACCCAACTTTAAACACTCGTGCCTGCCATGATGTCTTGCCTCGAAAAGGGTCAAGGGACAAAAATGGGAAATAGGCAATGGGGAAAAAGGTGAAAAGGGGTTGCGAGAGCGAGAGTACACAACAGCACACCACACCTCACGGTTGACAACGACGCGCGCGAATAATCACAGTAGCAACGAGGTGTCTTCGCGGGGTCACATCACCGACCGGATGTCATCAGGTGCGGGAGCCTGATGAACCGACTAGGAAAATTTCGGCGGCGAGCTTCGCGGCGGAGGCTGGTTCTGCAGACATGTCGTCGTCAGTCGAAAACCGAGTCCAGTAGCGCCACTTCGGAAAGCTTCGGGTTTGCCCGGCATCCTTCGGGATGAAAGCTTCCATGCGTGTGACGCCGGCGCCGATCGCGCGGAGCTTTTCTCGATTGTGGGGGAGCTCACTGTTCTCTGCGCCTGTGTGTTTCAGTAATGTGGGTGGCTGAAATGTTGGAGGGTAGAAGTGGAGGTGTAGGGAAACAGGAAGGCTGAGTCAGTGGCGCGACGAACCAAATTTTTCCATGGTGTCTCGAACAAGGCGAACCTACACCCTTCCGTATTTTGTTTAAATAAATACTCCTCCCAGTAATAATAGGTCAATGCCCAAAATATGCTAAAGTAATAATCCCGGTTTGATCAGATAGCGAGTTTCTACCTATGAGTTTGTAACCGGAAAATCCGCGCCTGATTCCTGCTGCCGGCATTTTTTATCAATTTTGTTTTCATTCCATTTTTTATTGCAATTGACTATTACATTTATTTAAATCAAGCCAAAATATTAATTTTTAACTATTTTTTTATATGAACATTTTTTTCAACCATTATCACTTCCAAAACGAATATTTCAAGGATAAGTTAGTGCCGCGACATCCTTAAAAAATTCTGTATGTATGAATTCAAACAATTCAAACAATTCTAACATTGGTTGTTGATGTTTTCTTCCAATATAGGTTGTACCTAAGAGTCTTTAAAACTTTTATGTCCACTTCTTCGTGGAAATGGCATTTTTAGGGCTCCATAGGCCCAGGTGACCTGATCGAATCGCTCTCTGTACTTTCGGTCCGGTGTCCGGCTGTCCGCACGTCCCTCTAGATTAGGTTACTCATCATAAAGTTAGTCAAAACTAAGTTAGTCACGTCCAAGTTAGAGGGAGGCCTGTAGAAATAATGATATTAGATATATTTAAATATAATCAATAATCAAATTGATCAGAAAAATTCACAAGTAAATATTTTAAATTTGCACCAGAACTGACTTTTTGACGTTTTGAAATAATAGAAATGTTATTCGGATTATTTCAAATGAGGAAACTTAAAATCCCTAATCATTCGTGAAATCTGACATTATAATTTTAGTTGGTGTTGTAACAAAGTGATTTTTACATTCTCATCAGAGAAGGTATTAGATTTGTGTAAAATTTG
>CAKNWT010063770.1:0-12257 GCA_932066315.1 Andricus coriarius | reverse complement strand
GTGTTTTGAATTTTACAAGCTCTTTTTTTTAGTTTGTTGAAATGTGTATTCTCAAAATTGAAATGATGACCTCTCACCGTGATACCTCGTAAGTCAGCTGTAAGAGGAGTCAAGTAGTATAGTCATAGTAAGCCATACAAAATGGGTACCAAGTAGTATAACTATTTGTGAGTTAGCCACAAGTAGTTTCAAGTAGTATAACTTGTATTAAGTCTGACATAAAGAGGTCTCCTTACTCTCAAAATTCTATACGGCTTCTACAATCGAATAGTTTCATCACCTTCCGGACTCTCTTCTACAAGAGCCGGAACAATTTCTACGTTCTCGATTCGGAAGATATCAAAGTTGTTTCCACATCCCAAAGTTTCATCCTAGCGTCCATAAATCAAAGTTTGTCTGCTCTCTGGGAACCTTGGTTGAGCCTCTGGTATTGTTTTGCCTCTACATTACGTATCCTAGCAATCTAGTTCGGTTGTATGGATTCTGGCGGAATCAATCGGGAATCCTGATTGTTAGCGGACGATGTTGATGCTACGGACTTGGTTGATGTTGAGAGAGTCAGGAACGAGGTATCCGAATAGACACATAGTAGAGGGTATCTGGACCGTGGATGCTGTAGTGGCAGATATTGCTCGAACTAGCGCGTGGCTCGAGATCAGGAGTGTGTGTTTTACGCGAGAACAGAAACAGAAGGAGGGACTATGGCGATAGCGATGGCTCAACGGAAGGGCACACAGTGATCTCGATTTAGTTTTGGTACACGAATCGCCAAGCGTAGTGAAGCGGGCACTCCAAAGTAATCGAAATCCACGGAGGAAAAGGGGACGCGATAAATTACTGCGACCGAGCCGACATCGATCCTAAATACGTACGCTTTTAGCTTTCACTTTGTTCTTCGCTCCGCGACTAGCCTCTACTCTACTCGACTCTTTCTCGTTTTCCTGGTCTCGATCTCTTTCCTTCTACATTGTCGTTTGTCTGACTCTTCCGTTTTCTCTGAACGCCGCCTGCCCTGTCTCTGGATCTCTACCCTCCGCCAAATGTATATTCGACGATTCCACGGCGGAGGATGTATGACGATGGATAAAGCGTCGCGTCGAGGAGATTCCCTTCGATCCTTCTTGAACTCGATAATGCCAACGAGGAGAGGCTGCTAGGTATATCCGCACAAGGGAGGAATTTATCGAATCTCAGTAGCAAACCAAGTGCTGAAATTTGATTCACTTTCTGCTATGTGTTAGGGAGGGCTGGAATTTTTTAGAAAACAATAAGTGTTCAAGGTAAGAATGTGATCAGGAAAAGTACAAAAGATTTCATATCATTAAAATAAATTCGCGGTTCTGAAATTTAACCAAATCCGTAACCCATAAAAATAGACTTTATTCATGTACAGGGTGTCCCAGTATTCAAGATACATTTTTATATTTTTGAATTCCTCATGAAAAATGGAGTTGAAAATACTAATAAACATGTGTTGTAAAGTTAATAATTAATGAGTAATTATCAATTAGAGATTAACCAATTTGAAGCATGCGTTAGATTGACGACAATCCTTGTGTCACTGATGAGGGTGTGTGTGTAAAAAAGGAATTTTAAATTTGCAGGAGGTTCTGAATATCAATGGTGCACCTCACACGGCAACTGAGCGATGAGATATTAAATCTTAGAAAATATCTTTTTTTTAGAATACTCGTCGAATCACTGAAAAGGTCTTGTTTGACGACAAACTCTTATCCATTTTTTAAAAAATCGCCAAAAGTCAGCAAAGTTGGGTATTATTGAAACTTCTTCTTGCTTTCTAAAAATAATGCATAACTTTCAGTTGCATGATTGAAATTTATGTTTTAAAGTTGTTTTAGTAGTTTTTTTTATGAGGGAAGACAAGAAAGAAGGTCTAATTTTGACTGAAAAATGGTTGCCTATTTTCAACATTAGGCCAGATGCCAGCGAGGTGTAAAATTATTTACAATTCTTATGATTTGTAGAAAATAATGAATTGCTTCCGGTGGCATGATGGAAATTGATGTTTTAAAAATATTTTGTGTAGTTTTTCAAATAGAGGAGACAACAGACGACGTCTCGATTTGACGACAAACACTTACAATTTAATTAAAAAGAGTACAAATACCACCAAGCTTGGAAATTATTTACACTTTTCATAATTTTCAGAAAATAATTTATTACTTCTGGTAGCATGATCGAAATTGGTGAATTCAAAGTTATGTGGGTATTCTTTATACTTGGGTTATAATTTGGGTAGATATTTGCATAGATTATACTATTTTTCAAGCAAATTTTTGTAATGTACAGTTTTTGTTAAAAGGGTAATAAAAAATAGATTTAAAAAAAAGGTTAGTCTCATTCATCATTTTTTGAAAATGTGCAAAAAACATGCTTTTTTTGTATTGAGTTAAATGCAAATTTTTTATAAAAGATTCAATACGATTAGTCTGCATTTTTTTCAGCTGAATAGCAAATTTATAACATATTTTGTTCATTCAAGCAGCAGAAATTTCAGTTTAGTATTATTTTTAACTAGTAAAAACTGTAGATATGAAAAATTTGCTTTAAAAATAGTATAATCTACCCAAATAACTACCCAAATTATAACTCAAGTATAATGAATACGCAAATAACTTTGAATTCACCAATTTCGACCATGCTGCCGGAAGTAATAAATTATTTTCTGAAAATTATGAAAAGTGTAAATAATGTCCAACCTTGGTGGCATTTGTCCTCTTTTTAATTAAATTGTAAGTGTTTGTCGTCAAATCGAGACTTCGTCTGTTGTCTCCTCTGTTTGAAAAACTACTCAAAATATTTTTTAAACATCAATTTCCATCATGCCACCGGAAGCAATTCATTATTTTCTGAAAATCATAAGAATTATAAATAATGTTCAACCTCGCTGGCATGACTGGCCTAATTTTGAAAATGGGCAACCATTTCCAGTCAAAATAAGACCTTCTTTCTTGTCTTAGCTCTTCGAAAAACTACCGAAAAAACTTTTAAAACATAAAGTTCAATCATGGAACTGAAAGTTATGCATTATTTTTAGAAAGCAAGCAGAAGTTTCAATAATACCCAACTTTGCTGATTTTTGGCGTCTTTTAAAAAATGGATAAGAGTTTGGCATCAAACAAGACCTTTTCAGTGATTCGACGAGTATTCTAAAGGAAAAGATATTTTCCTCCTGCCAATTTGAAATTCCTCTTTTACGCACACACCCTCATCAGTGACACAAGGATTGTCGACCATCTAACGCATGCTTCCCATTGTTTAATCTTTAATTGTTAATTACTCATTAATTATTAACTTTACCACAAATTTTTATTAGTATTTTCAACTCCATTTTTTATGAGGAATTCAAAAATATAAAAATGTACCTTGAGTACTGGGACACCTTGTATATCTTATCATGACTGGTGTTGATTTAACCATATGATTATACTCTGGACTGCAATTATCTATTTTCTCTGTTCACAACTGATGTTTCGTGGCTTACAGTACTATTATTTTAGCTTGTACTAAAAGCCATGGTATTAAAAAATTAAAGAACAATTGAAAATATTCCGAAAAAATTCAGAAATATATAAAACATTCTACAAAATTACAGAAAATCGTATAACATAATGGGAAAGTCAAATTAGACAATGGTCAATAAAGGGAAGGCTTCTGGGCTCAATAGCGATTAGATCCTTATTACCAACAGTATATGTTGCGGAATGTAAGGACAATCTGAACTCTCAGAAATTAGTATTTTTGGAGATATGTAATAAAATTTGTTTTCAATTCTATTTTTCTCTGAAACTACACGGAGAAGCCATTGGTGGTAAAATTTGGTATTATAATATTGAGTTTTAACATAGTTCGTTGGTAACCTAGGATATAGTCTTTTTTACAACAGAAAAAAGTTTCCGTTCTGCTGTCCCGGTGATACTTGCTCGATTCTCGCCAGCGCTGCTTTCTTCTAATATGATTTTTTCTGTTTCAGCTTAGAATATAATATTAATATCTAATTGTGTGTTTACTGTATGAAATTTATAATTTGTACAACTGCACTATATATAAAACAGTGAAAGTGAATTTAATTTTATTATGATCTACCAACTATGGCACATTTTCCTATTTTCTATACGAAAAATTCCAAATATGTAGAATGAAAATAGGAAGAATGTCTTTCTCATTGTGTTTTGTAATGTTCACAATCTTCTCTAGGGACTCTAGGAACTTTATTTTGGTATAAGTACAATTATTTATTGATTTATTATAATATTCCAATAAACTCAGTAACTTCACAATTCAATATTTACAATAGTAATTCTTGAAATAGTGACGCTATATCCTGGCTTGCTATTTTCTTATTACAAAAATAAATATTGTAATATCCAATTTTACAACCAAAAGTTTCTCCGTGTACTAAATATGTTTTGATGTTAATTTTCTTTAAATTAAACGTCTCTTCAATCGCTATTAAAATCAGTATACGATTTGATCTGGACTTCCGGAGGAAGTTTGAAAAGAACAATACTAAGGAAGAAGGAATAATGCTTTTAAAAAACCAACGATTATAACGTCTAGATCTTCACAGAACAAAACGATTCCTTCATTTCGACTTTATTAGGGTAGAAACTAGTGATAATTGGGAGTTTTTAGTCCAGAGAGTTGCGGCGAAAGCCAGTTACCCTTCAATTGAAATCACGATCAGAAAGAGGTCAGGTATGGGGGACGTACAACTTTGACGAAAGGAAGGGAATAGGGGAAACCAAGGAATGATTCAAAGTCCGGCGACTCTTATTACCGAACACAAAGAATTATTCCACGTAAAAACAAATGGGTGGCCCTGAAGAGTGCCGATTGTTTAATCTGGAACAAAAAATATATACGATGAGTGTCCGTCGGTCAAGCTCAGGTCCCCGCTAGGCGAAAACTCTGGAGGTCCCCTACAATGAATGAAAAGTGGAGATGATGTGGGGCTAGGTCCCTGCTGGGCGGCAATCCTGGAGGTCCTGGGTGAGTGTGGTACCCGTTGATCGGGTATAGTTCCCCGCTAGGTGGCAACTCTGAAGGTCCCCTATAAGTGTGGTATCCATTGATCGGGGCTAGGTCCCCGATAGGCGGCAACTCTGGAGGTCCCCTACAACGAGTGTGTAGTGGATGTGGGGTGGAGCTAGGTCCCCGCTAGGAGGTAACTCTGAAGGTCTCCTGTGAGTGTTGCTAATGCGAGATAAACAAGGAAATATCCCTAAACCTACGTTAAAAGTACATGTTTGACGACCTTCAATATTATACCTAGGAGAGGGGAACCCAGCCCGCGCGAGCCATCGAGAGCCAACCCGCGCGGCATCCGTGAAAGCGAGGTCCGCTAGATTGGGGGTAGATTATGGTTGGCTACCAGCCGGGCGTGAGCGAAGCCAATCAGATCCTGGTACCGGTACCATGCTCTGACTGGCCGAAATCGTGGCACGAGCGAAGTGTGATGTTTAGGCCTATTTATGATCTTAGCACAAGATACTATTGACTCAACACATGATCCTCTTTCTTCAAATACAACTATTTATTTCTGTTCAGTATCAGAGAAACTCTGGAAAGAAAAAACTCAAAATTATGACTACTTTCCAGCCGACTATAAAAGTTTCATTGATAGTTACTCATGCAATTCTTCTGTAGAATGCGCGAATAGGAAAATCATTTCATTCTATGAAAATTCAGACCGTAAATCTTTGATGTTATCAGAGAATTATCCTTGCTTCCTATATTTTTTAGTACTTCGATGAAATTAAGATTAATTCACGTACATATTTTGATAGTGGTCAAAAGAAATCTTTTATTCAAAAAAGGAACATCAAAATATCTTTAGTAGCGTTAGAGAAAAATGCGATTGAAAAAAATGTTTATACATTAAAAATTAATCATTTCTGAAAATGATTCGTTCCGGTGGGATTCGAGCACCACGTCTTGCGATTGCCGTTCGGGTGCTTTAACCACTATGCTTCTAGAGAGATCGATATTGTTGATTGGTGGAAGATCTATATTCTTGATTTCCAGAGTCATAGTTCTTGAAAATTATCGACATATGATCGATCGTTACCAACTCCGATGATAATACAGATTCCATCTGATTTGACTTTTTTTCAAAACATAACTCCTTGCTATAAAAAGCGCATTTGAAAAAGCGTCTGCCTTCGATCTCTCTAGTAGCTTAGTGGTTAAAGTACCCGACCAGCAATGGGAAGATGTGGTGTTCGAATCCCAACGGAGCGAAGGAGAATTATCTTTTTTTCAGAAATTATTAATTTTTATTGCATAAATTTTCAAATTCCATTTAGTCCGAAATGACGTTAATAATTTTCGTTATTTAAGGAGTTACCTTAGATTGATATTGTTGATTTCCAGTTTCATAGTTTTTGAAAGTTATCTACATATGATCATATGATACATATGATTTAAAAATTCTAATAAAGAATAAAGCAATGCAGAATATCCCAGACCTAAAGAATAATCGGAAAAATTCGAGAGCCACGCAGAACATTCAGGAACATTTTTGAACGTTCTAAAACATTCGAAAATAGTTCTGGAATAGTCTAGAATATTTTTACCACTAATCATGATTTCCCTTCTTTCTTTACTTATTGAGTACTTAACTTTTCTAAAGTCTTTTGTGAGTCTCTCTTACGCAGTTAGGTGAGTACAAATTATAAACCAGTATTATACTTATTAAATAGGAAATAATTTATGTATATTTGTTAAACATTGCTTAATTTAAATATATAAAAGAAAAACAAATTTTATAAATAAAAATCGTGTATAACTTCATCACTTTTTGGTTTTTTGATTCAGTGCTTTAAATTAAATAATTTGAAATCCAACTTCATTCTTCACTATATATCATATTTTTTACTAAAAAAATATCTAGCCGTAAAATGTATATAACTCATTTCTTCTATGTTACATACAGTTTCTTTCAAAGTTTTCAAACTACGCCAGCGAAATTCTTTAATGTATTCATATTTGTTACAGAGCAGAAAAATTTGATAAAAGTTGGTTATTGAATTTTATATCAAGAAGATTTCTTTCAAGTAATAAGAGTAAATGTATAGTAGCACGCAAGTATATCAAGTATTTCAGGATCGGACAATAAAATCTAATAACATTTACAATTTATTCATCATTTTTATTTAAATTTTGGAATGTATTATACATTTCACAATAAAGTGTAAAACAGAGAAAACGTATTTTTTAAATCATTGTTTAATATATTTACTAAACGTTAAACATTCGAGATACTCTGATTTTTCTACTATATATCCCTCTTTTCTTGAAGTTGATTTTTCTCACTACTTTGCTTTATTTTCTTAAATAAAAGGACGAGTATTGATTGGCGAATCGGGTGTCTTTTTCTTTTCGTAAACTGCTGCGGAAGATGCGATTCTTTTCGATTCGCTTTCGTTGAACACTCTTTGGCTTAGAGTCATGCAGTCTCAATTCTCTGTATATGTACCTATATCGCTTGAACAACCCTGTAAGCTGAGCTTTCAGAGTTGCACTTCCAAAAGGGTACTCTCTCGCGTTCTCGAGTAGTCCCCGGAAGTTCTCCTGATTCACATTCTCTCTGCGGTGTGTTCCAATCCACTTGGTCAGCTCGTTCTTCGAAGGTAAAAATGTTCAAGTAAAAATACGAAATACCAATGCGCCGTAGTGCTAGTTAAGTCACAGAAAAGAATATTGGCCCCCATCCTCTTATCCTCATCAAATATAATGAACTTGAGCTTCACAGAATCAAGTTGGTACTCGAGTATCGTCTAGAATCATGCTGACAAGCACTGCTTTCCTATATTGAATAACATTATTTTTCTGCAGAAAACACTAATTTAACTTTATACCTAGAAATATTGTACATTTCTTCATCATTATCAGAGAAGGTTGTTTATAAAGGCTCATTGCTAAAAAGTCAAGATTTGTTTTAAATAAAAATATTTCTTTACATTTCTATTGTCTGTAAAAATGTGTGAAATTTAAAATATTTATGAAATTTGAGTACAGTAAATAAGTGCAATGAAGAAGATTTTGCCAGAGTTTCAAAATTCTGGTTAGGCTCGTTTAGAGAAGAAAGAAATAAGTACAGCTGCTTGTCACTCAATTGTCCCCAACTAAATTTTATACTAAAAAATCGCTAAATAATAATTACAGAAATTTTTTTTGAGTTTTATGTTTACATGAAAATCACATTTGCCGGGCTTAAAACGAGATTTAAAAATCGCTAAAGTTTATGTGCTGTCATTAAATTTGTTTGACTTTCTTGACTTTACTTATTCAAACAAAAAAATTCCATAGAAAAAATTATCCGTTGAAAATCTCGTTATTTGATATTGTACACTTTTAGGCCATACCTATAAATTTAAGCCAAGTTTCCTGGAAGTTTTTCTATTTTAAAAAGCTAAATTAAAAGTTTTGTTATTACAGTCGAATCTGGATTTAGTGCCGGTTTTGGAGCTGACGGTGACATTAAATCCAGGCTCTGGGAACTATTTTGTCTGTTTTCTGTTTCATATCTCTCCTGTTTCTCTCTCTGTTTTGTCACGCCTGAGTGCACACCGCACATCCCCCGCAACGTCTCTCACGTATCCCCACGGTGCATCGTCAATTCTCGGAAGAACACAATCCAGGGGAACTAAATCCCGGTTTCACTGTATAATAAAAAGTTGTCGTGACATAGTATTGTAAATAATTTTTATGAATTAAATAATAATAATATTATCGAATTTATTTACTTATAATCGACCGTTTGAAACCGAATAAGAGAGACATTGGCAAGAAAAGATTTCCTCTTAGAATACAGAAGACAAGACCTTATCTGCGGCCCACGTCTTGTAAGAAAAAATTAGATTAAGTTTTAGTAGACTTACAACATCAAATTAGAAAAATAGAAATTAAAGATGTTTACAATCATTTGAAATTTATAACTATCCGTATGGAAAAACTAACGAAAAAATTATTTCAATATCAGCGCATTTACTCAAAGAAATTGTAGAACTCCAAAATAACGGATGAATTTTTTAAAACACAGAAAGAAAAGTTTAAAAAACAGATTAAGCAAAAAAAGTCAAAACGTTAAGGCATGAACAACATACAGATACTATTCTAAATAAGCATAGAAGTGATGTTGATGTAGATAACAAGAACCATCCATGGCTTGTGAATATTTCTAACTTGAACATTCCAGAGCAGGTAACTGACATTTTGAGTTTCGGTGAAAACTTTAGTACAAAATTTATTTCAAACAGACCAAACCATATTTTTGATATTGTGAAAGATTTAGAATCAAACGTAGATAAGATTCTGGATAATCGTAGAGATGAACTTAGAGAAAAAGTCTCATCATAACCAATCGTTTTATGAGTAAGAACAAAGAAAAAATTTTAGTAACCAAAGCCGATAAAGGCAATGTAGCCGTAGTGATGTGTCGCCAAGATTACACTAATGAAATAAATATTTTGTTGAATGATTCTAAAATATATAAAAAAAATTAATTTTAACCCTTTAAACTTTTTAAAAATGTATACCTTAAAAATGGTAGATGGTTGGAGGACAAGTGGGTTCCTAAATCCTAGCACAAAGAGAGCAGATTTTTTCTTCCGGTAAATACTAACATTGCTAGAATGTATGGACTTCCAAAAATACTTAAACAAAATTTTCCTCTCAGACCAGTTGTATCTTCCATAGGCACTCCTACTTTAAAAAATATCCTACAATCAAAGTGTGGTATAACTTGACGTCACATCATTCTTTAGTAATGTTCCTTTAGAATTTGTTCTAAAAAGCATAGAATCCAGATGAAATTACATAAAGAAAAATACTAAAATTCCTTTCGACAAATTGAAGGAAGGCATTTCTTTTCTTAAGAATAAAGTTTTCTTTAAATTTGATTATAACTTTTAGCAGCAAACACATGGTATGCCTATTAGGTATTTTCACTTCAACCACCAGCTAACTTTCCCTCGCAGAAATTTTGCTCTGGCCCCAATCGGGGCCCGATCCGGCCAAATGGGGTACACATCGGAAAGCCAGGTCTGATCAGACCCGTGATGAAACGCACGGACCAGTCTGGGCCGAACTTGTTAGCCCGATCGGGTTGCCGGGTCAGTGCCAAGTCGTTACTCTATCAGGTCCCGATTGAGTTATATTAAAAATTACGGGGCATGTTTAATCTAAATAATGCACTATACCAATTTTCTTGGGGAATTTTCCACACAATTATGTTTACGCTAATTTGCACACATTTTGTGCAATTTTTCCAAAAGTTTATCAGGGAAATTCCCAAAAATTTGATAGGAAATACTACATGTGTTATTCTGTATTAATTTTAAATTTCAGGAATATTCCGAAATTTATGTGGGCGAAATTCCCCAAAAATTGTGCAATACTAATAAAAAAAGCAATGAAGGAACCGCCCTTTTGATCATCATACTCTTGATCACGGTTGCCTCTGCGCCATATAAGTATGCTTTCCTTCGCGTCGACTGCTTTCCTAAACACTCGACGCGTCATTTCTGTTTCGAGAGAGGCGATACGTAGCGCGCCCTGGCGAAGTTCTCATGAACTACCAGCTCAGAGCGGCAAGAAACCGTATCGTGGTGCATAGTATACTACACTTAACTGATTAATCAAAAACTTTTTTTGTAGATTTTGATTATAATTTCAGTCTGTCAGAATGCATACGCATTGGAATTTTCACAATAATAAAAATTAACCACTGATGAGGGCCACCGTTGTACGCCGAAACATTTGGTTCAATTAAAAATTGACTGAATTATTTACTCTGACCCTAAAGCCAAAAGTAACATCCAACATTACAAACAATTATTTTCATCGAGGGTCAATATAATCTCCCCACTGAATATTATTTTTAGGAAAATTTTATTTTTCATACAAACTCATCAACTTAATAATTATTCATTAAAAATCGAAAGAAATTGATAAAAATTTGAAGTTTTCTATGCCGAACTGTTAAAAAATCTACAATTTTCTATAATCTTCTGTGAAAATGACGGAAAGAAATCTACAAGATAACTATAACATTAATAAATATTTTTTCCAAACAAATGTGCAAAATTATTCAAAATATTGTGCTAGTTTATCAAATATTTTAGAGCAAAATATCTTACTGAACATACGGTAATACTTTAAGAGTTTTTAGAAAATTTCCCTAATCTACGTGGAAATCAAAAATTATTTTTGGACCGATTCCCTATGTCCCGGAAGTTAGATCCGCAAACTTATTTTGTCAAAGAAATGAAAGTTGTGCTAAATTATGCTCTTCTTGTGCTGATTTGTGCCGTGAACGGTTTTTTGAAAAATAAAAAATTTCGGACACAATTCTTGAAAAACGTTTTTTTGCTAGGCCCGCAACTTCTTGCTAGAACAAAAAAAAAGGTTGTGCTAGGCGGCTCGAAGTATACACAATTTTGTGCAGGCAAGAAAAATGTCAAAAACCTAACTGTTACAGAAAAAAAACCAAAAAATTTTATTATATTTGAAAATTACGAAAAAATTAAACTTGTGATGGGTTGTGCTCGACAAATGCAGTCTTTATTTCGTCTGACAAAATTAAGTGAGATCAACAGTTCTCATATTAAAAACTCAACACGTAAAACTCAAAAAACATAAAAGATCCAAAAATAGTCAAATTTCGAAAAAATAAAACTGGTGCTGGGTTGTACTCGACAAATGCAGTCTTTATTCTCTCTAACAAAATCACGTGAGATCAACAGTTCTCATATTAAAAACTCAAAACGTAAGACTCAAAAAACATAAAAGATCCAAAAATAGTCAAATTTCGAAAAAATAAAATTTGTGCTGCATTGTGCTCGACAAATTCAGTCTTTATTCCCTTGGACAAATTCACGTAAGATCAACAGTTCTCATATTAAAAACTCAAAACGTAAAACTCAAAAAACATAAAAGTTCAAAAAATAGTCAAATTTCGAAAAAATAAAATTTGTGCTGGGTTGTGCTCGAAAAATTCAGTCTCTATTCCTTCTAACAAAATCACGTGAGATCAACTGTTCTCATATTAAAAACTCAAAACTTAAAACTCAAAAAACATAAAAGTTCCAAAAATAGTCAAATTTCGAAAAAATAAAATTTGTGCTGTATCGTACTCGACAAATTCAGTCTTTATTCCTTTCGACAAAATCACGTAAGATCAAAAGTTCTCGTATTAAATACTCAAAACGTAAAACTCAAAAAACATGAAA
>CAKNWT010063285.1:0-12124 GCA_932066315.1 Andricus coriarius | reverse complement strand
TACTAAACGGTTCTCGTCTGATCCTAACGACTGGATAGTGGGCCGGCAGCGGCAACCTCAACGAACCATGCACGACGCACGGGGCGAACCCTCCGCAGACCGCTTGCCTTGTGAACTTGTGTTCCAAGCCTAAGGCCAAAGAGAGCAGTTGGCACAAATGATTCATAAGAGAATCAAAGGAGAAAGACTGGAAATATCCCTACATCATGCAAATGGTTCCAATCATAAACGAAGTCTATAATCGATCTATAAATCTGTTTATGGAGGAAGGAAGCTTCGTTCAACTTAGGGTGGGAGGGTGCAGACTCTCCTTCCAATGACGCAAGTATGAACGATAGTAAACCATTCAACATGCGGTTGAGAGAGAGTGAGAAAAGAGAGATTTAGAGAGAAAAGTGTGGGAAGGGAGAGAAAAAGGAGAATCGAAGAGAATAAGAGAGTGAACCACTATAGACAAATGTACCTTGTTAGCATACCATTTATATGCATGGGCTTTTGCACTCCCTGGTTCACTTACGCCCTTACGTATGCCGTTTAACGTTCGACTTCTTCGGCAAATCGAATGGAAATCGTTTCTGGTCGACCTAACCGTGGCGGTTGGATTTAATCGGAGTTTTCGCTTCAAACCATATCCCTTCCATTCTCCCCTTTTATCACGCCCTCTCAAACCTTTAGACGTGAATCGATTTCTTCCCGTTAAATATATTTTTATTAGTATATGTTTTTTTTTTAACTTGAAGAGTTCAAATGCCTCCCCTGAGACAAATACATAATTACACTCTACGATATATACACACACATATATATGTAGAGAGTCAGAGAGAGAGAGAGATTTGGTCATAATGAAAACTGCATTTTTTCTCCGGAAGGGGGTACCATCCAAGTAAAAAAAAACTAATTGGGGCGAACAGAGGAAAATTCACTAGGACCCCTCGCGAATGTCGCTTAACTCTTTGCGGCGCAGTGGTAACCCAGATCACCACCTTTTTTATTCACAATTGTTTTCTCTAGATTCAATTTTTTTGAAGTAATAACAACAATTTCCTTTTGTTATCGTATTCGAAGCATTGTACAATTAAAAAAAATAATGATGAACGTATTGCATAAAATTAGAAATAGTTATAAATAAACAAATTTTGAAAATCGCTGTTTTTTACGAAAGAATTCGGTTTTGAACGCCGTATTGAATAAATTGAGGGCGCTGATTACGAATCCGGAGCCAGATTTGCAAAATTCAAAATGACGGCTCCAATATGGCGGACGAGTTTTTAAAGAATTGCAAACTTTTCATGAAACTTGATATCTGGGGGATTTTGGGGTCGCTGATTACGAATCCGGAGACAGATTTGAAAAATTCAAAATGGCGGATTCCGCCATTTTGAATTTTGCAAATCGGGCTTCAGATTCGTAATCAGCGACCTCGAAAACCCCTGAGTGAAAAGTCTTATAAAAATCTAACAACTTTTGAAAAAACCTTGCCCGCCATTTTGGATCCGCCATTTTGAATTTTGGAAATCTAACTTTAGATTCGTGATGAGCGACCCCGAAAACCCACTAAGGTGAATATAACAGTAAAAATTCGTTGATAGAAAAACGTGCACCGCAAAGGGTTAAACGATTCAAAAAATCTCAGTTAATCGCTGAGGAATCGAACTGTATCTACGTAAGTAAAAACAATACAACCATTTTGACCCACGCCGCGCCGTACGCACTACCCAACTGAGCTATCTAATGCTTGGACTTTCATGCAAAAATCTTGGCTAAGCGTTAGAGTCAGGAGATAAATATATGTGCCCCTATTTATAAGTAATTTTTCAGGTTTACACATTTTATGAATAGGCGAGTTTGAAAAATGTTCATTACGTTTTTAAAATTGTATATCTTATAAAACCAAATATTTGTTAATCATACAAAAATCTCCAAAAAGTTCCTGTTATACCAACAAATTCTTTTGAGGCAAAATTGATATTTTCGGAAACACTCAAAAGGCGGTGCAAAACATGGAAAATTGGAAAGGAAAATTTTTTAGAACTCTAACGAAAGGAACAATTTTCTCTTTGAAGCTAGTACATTCTTTGGGGAAAAAATTTATTTTCAGAGAAACGATCCCCATTTTGTCAATCTTCAATTTTTTATATTTTTCTTGCTGATTACGAAACAATCAGATATTCCCTATATGAGAGTCAAAAAGAAAAATGCAATGATCACCATTCGTTTGGAGAAAGCGGGGTAAAAAGGTAAAATATAGGTATTCACCAAGTTTCATGCTTTCGTAACAACAACCTAAATTAGACGTGCAGCTGCTACTATTATTTTAGAACTTAAAATTTGTAAACTTACGCTTATTTTCCTAAATATCTGGTTGCTGAATATCTTTCTGATAATATTTTATACCCGTTTACGTTGAAAATTTTATTTTAATTTAGTTCCTTATTTCCTGACTTAGGTAGGATATTAGGTGATAACATATTAGAAAATACATATATTCCAAATTTGTTTCCAGAAATATAATCACTCTTAAAATCTGTTAGGAAATGAAAAGACTTGTGCGCTCAAAACAATTTAATTACCTCTGTTTTAACAACACAACGTCCACTAACTATCGACTAACGCCGACAGATTGGAAGACCAAATCTATGGAAGAAGATGCTTGTATCTGCTTCGGAGAGACTGCTATACTGATGTTGCGTCCTGAATGCGGCTTTCAAGCACCCCCAGGTATGTATAGGTCTCTCCAGTGTTAGGATGTCTAATAACACTTATATCCAGAAGCTCAGGGTCATTGGGAACGCCAACAATCTTTCCTTTCTTCAGATGAATTTTTTTCACATTCATCCAATCCAAAGTCCATCCCGATCTCTCGTGCGTACTTCTTGACGATATTTATGGCAATTTGAAGTTTGCTTTTACCAGAGGCATAGATCTTCGGGTCATCCGTATAAAATACATGTGTGACCTTATGCTTGTGCTTGTTAGTATCGCTGCAGAGGTATCCAGAAGTATTTCGTAGTCCGAGAGATAGAGGCAGAAGTGTGACGCAAAAAAAGAAAGGGCTCCTGGTATCGCCCTGAAAGATGCCCCTCTGGAAGGTCACGTTGTTCGTTGTCACACGATAATTTCCAGATGAGATAGTAAATCTAGTTTTCCAAAGAACCAAAAATCTCTCTATGCATCTCACTATGTGTGGATGCACCTTCAAGCTTTCCAAAAGACAGATGATAAGTCTACGAGAGGTTGAATCCAAAGCTTTCCGGTAGTCAATCCAGGCCATTGACGGGACGCGTTGATGGGCTGCAGCGTTTTTACAGACACACCTGTCAATTAGCAGGTTCTCTCGACAGACTGCTACTCCTTTTTCCAGTCACGTTTTTCTTACATCTCACGCATCATAGGCTTAATTCGCCGAACAATCCCGTTGTTTATGACTGATCTAAAGGTCTTATATTGTGTGTTCAAACAAGTTATTGGTCTGTGATTCTCTGGGTTGGACAAGTTGCCTTTTTTTCGGTAGAAGTATAGAGCGTCCTGACACCAGCTACTGCGGAATGGATGTCTCCGACTTTAAATATGAGGTGAATATGCGGGCCCAATGTTGGTGTGCAGAAGTAAACTTCTTCCACCAAAAGTTCTTGATATAATCTGGTCCAGCACCGGAAAAGTTCTTCTTGACTCTAAGTGCTTTTTTCACCTCTTCGGCAGTGACTGATCGACATTCGTCCTCAGATTTTATGAGGTTGTCGCAAAATTCCTTGAAGCGGATAATAGTGTCAGTATCTTCTTTCAACTTTAGTGTTTTCGGGATCTAGTATACCTTTCTCCAAAAAGTCTCTAACTCGTTGGGCTTGGGTGGATTTTTGATAGAAACAGGGTGATCACTGAAGAGGCGAGATGGGTCTGCGATAAACTTTTGATTCTCCCCGATGCATCTCTCTTTCTTCTGTGTTCTCCTCCTTGCGTCAGATAACAGTCGTATTTTTCCAAAAATATGCTGCTTGGTTGTCAGCAGCTTTGACATGTTCAATGTGTGATTCAAGATCCTCAGTTCTTAGGCAATTTATGGTGCAGAGGTCGAACTCTTGCGAAATTTCTCCACGAAGGGAGGTACCCATTTCAGCCAGATCTTGAGGCTTAGGAGGAGCTTGTATGTTAATGTTCCTTCTTGTCCTGATATCGTGATCGCCTCACTATGGGCCAGGCGACCGAAATTTTGGTAAAAATTGACAAAGTCTACGGATTCGGCTAAAAATAGATACTTGAGGGTTTTTGTGGTCGCTGATTACGAATATGCAGTCAAAAATTCAAAATGGCAGACTCAATATGGCGGCAAAGGTGTGGAAAAATATATGGAATGGACTAAAAATAGTTGCTCGGAGGTTTTTGGGGTTGCTGATTTCGAATATGCAGTCAAAAATTCAAAATTCAAAATGGCAGGCTCAATATGGCGGCAAAGATTTTGAAAAATATATGGAATCGACTGAAAATAGATACGCGGGCGTTTTTGGGGTCGCTGATTACGAATATGTAGTCAAAAATTAAAAATTAAATATGGCAGACTCAATATGGCGGCGTAGATTTTGAAAAATATATGGAATCGACTACAAATAATTACTTGAGGATTTTTGGGGTCGCTGATTATGAATATATAGTCAAAAATTCAAAACTCACATTGGTGGACTCAATATGGCGGCAGAGATGTCGTCCCAACAATCAAAATTCAAACTCTTACAAACTTTGGTGCTGGATTATTGTAAGTCCCTATGTCTGTGGCAAAATGGGGAGCTGGATTATTGTGAGTCCCTTGCATCTCACAAAATGAAGTGCTGGATTATTGTGAGTCCCTTGCCGCTCACAAAATGGGGTGCTGGATTACTATGAGGCCCCTTTCCTCTCAAGAAATGAGGTGCTGGATTATTGTGAGTCCCCTTGCTTCTCGCATAGGGCTCACAAGCGCTCGGCTGCTTGAAGCCAATTTTTTCTTTTGCAAGTGGAAACGGGCAAAATGTGGTACATCAGGCTTAAATTATACAGATATTCCAGTCATTTCGTAACCTTTCAAGCCATATGAAACCAAAAATGTATTTAAACCAATTTATATTTAGAAATAATTTGAAAATATATCACTTTTTGCATTATATCGCACATTATTGATCGGGTTTTAAGTACTTTAGACTATATAAAAAACAACAAATAGTAGCCTGCCTTAAAACTCCATACTTTGTTTTTGGCCAAAATTTCGGTCGCATGGCCCATAGTGCATCTCTCAGAAGGTGCCTGCTTTCCGCGGTTGGTCTTAACGTCGCTTCCTCACCTTCGGCTGCAGCTTGAGCAAGCAGCAGTTGGGGAAGTGCTCGGCTTACATATCCATTTTTCCAGAGGTAGGCACGTTGATTTCGCAACGATTTAATCGAACGTGCTGAAACTCTGGGTGTTTCTGGCACCACAGAGTATGCATATGCGCCATTAAGCATCGGTGAACAGGGATGATGCTGGCATCGTAGCAGTCTAGCAAGTCATCCTAGAGTCGATTCGTCCACTCAATGTGGGCGTTTCGCCGGTTCGTCCTCGTGTTTCCATCTAAATTATTTTCAGCACCCCGAACTCTAGGATGATCGGCATTCTTTGCCGACCCATTGTCGGGTGCTCTCTGTGTTCGATCGTTTTGAACCGCATCTACAACTTTTTGGTGTTTTCGTGGTGTCATTGTTGTTCATACGAGCAGCTAGTGGAAAGGCTTTGTCCATCTATGTAGAGCCCCGTGTGCAAGGATGAGGCTGCATACTCTGAGAGGTCGCCCGGTATCCCAGAGTCACCGTTTAAGACACCTCACCCAGGTGCCATTCAGCTTTCGGCACGGTTATTACATCTCCGCTTAGGGGTTATTCCTTTGGGACAATTCCTGGACAATTGTCCGCGACCACTTGTTAATTATTGTAACCATATTTAGCAGAAACCCTTGGTACAGTGACCCTCTATCCGCAACCCGAAGTTGCGTTCAGTGGCTTTGTCATAGGCCCTTCAGTCCGGGATTCCATTAAGTTCTCCTTTCTTCAGACAAACCTTGGCGCATTTTTCTAATTCGAACTCCATTCCAATTTCTTGATTGTACTCTTTGACACTGTCTAGAGCTAGATGTAGTTTCTCTTGATTTTTAGCATAGATCTTAAGATCATCCATGTAAAATACATGAGTGACTTAATGCTTTCGGTTTCCAGGTTTGCCGCAGAGGTACCCTTCAGAATGGCGAAGTGCGAGAGATAGTGGCAATAATGTAAGGCAAAAGAGGAGAGGGCTCATGGTGTCGCCCTGAAACACACCTCCCTGAAAGGTGACACTGTTAATGATCACACGATGTTTTCCACATGAGAAAGTAAATCTGGTTTTCCAAAGCGGCAATAATCTCTCTATGCACCTCACGATGTGTGGATGAACCTTGAAGCTTTCCAACAGACAGATGATAAGTCTATGGGAGGTTGAATGAAAAGCTTTCCGGTAATCAATCCAGGCCATCGATAGGTAACGCTGATAGAATGCTGCGTCTTTACAGACACGTCTATCGATGAGCAGGTTCTCCCGACATCCTGCTACGCCTTTCTTTGAGCCACGTTGTTCGTACATCTCTCGCTACACAGGTCCAATTGTCCGAATAATCCTATCATTTAGGATAGCTGTAAAGATCTTATACAGCCTTACCAAAAACCACTCCGGAATAGGCTCTTTCGACTTTAGATATGAGGTGAAAATGCGGACCAGATGCACTAAATAGCTCTTTAAAGCTATTTATATTCTTTAAATTTTCTTCCAGTGGATGCGGGACTTCGTAGACTTCTCTCCAAAATGCCTCGATCTCCTCTGGGGTGGGTCAATAATATGCTGCCTGATGCTCAGTAGCTTTGACTTGTTGAGTGTGTGATGACGGATCCGCAGTTCGCGCGCGAACTGTCCAACCTTGGCAGTAAAAGTCCTGCCAGAAGTTATGTAGTCAATCGGACACTGAATGCGGTACGCGTACTGCATTGCCGATCCAATGTTTGTGCTGAGTTGATGCATTCGTCTTTTGGTCTTATGGTCAACCCTTGGTTTTGTTTTACGGTTTGCATCTGCCAAAGCCCTCGCTGCATTATACACACTTCTATTGATAGTCCAGAGGTCGGATTCTTCGGAAAAATCTCCACAAAGCTCGTCAATCTGTTCAGCCAGATCTTTGGGCTTGAGAAAAACATGAATGTTGATGTTTCTCCGGGTCCTGAAGCATCGCTCTTTCTCTATTGGATGCTTGCTCGTGGTTGGTCTCAGTGTCACCTTTCTTTCTCTGTTGCCGGCTTGTTCTGGCTACGGTTGAGTAGGCGTTCCGCCTATGGGTCATAATTTCTCAAGTGTACCCATCTCGAAAATGAAAGTGGTCCGATCGGGCTAAAAATTGGCCCAATTGTAGTCCTATTAGATAGTACGCCTCACACCAAAAATCAATTAATTCTGATCATTGCTGATCAAAGTGGAGGGGGTACAATTTTTGGTTTTTTAAGAAAGGCCTTACTTTCAAACATTTGTAATTTTTTCCCTATTGCTTTAAACTTTAAACTTGTTGGTGGTCATAACTTTTTTCAAAAAAAGTCTAAATTTGACTCTAATTTTTCGAAATCAAAAATAAATGTGACTTTTTTTCAAATTTCGACACTTTTTTTTTCTTCAAAATAGTTTTAAAAGAAAGCTGAGATTTTTCCCTATAAGATCCCTAATTTTCAGAGTGGCAAATTTATTTGTCTTCGAGTAATAGAACGATACGTAAACAAAATGCCATGATAGAGCGGCTGGCGCGCGATCTCCCCTAGTGCGCTCACGCCGAGGATCTTTGTGCAACGCTTCAGTGCCAGTTTTTAAAGTTATGTAATATTTTATGCTACTAAAAAGCTGTTTTTTCAAAAAGTGAGTCATGAAGCAACTAATCTTAAACTCCGTGGTTTTGTCCACGACTTCCGTTTGAAATTCCCTGCACTACCAGAAGGAGCTCAAATTTGCAGTTCATGTAGATACCAACTCAACAACTCAGCGGGATTATCATCCTTGAACTCTGCTGGTATTGCAGAACCTTCCGGTAGAGATAAGGTACATACTGAGGATCATGAAATGATATCTGACGATGATGAAGAGTAGCTATATGACAGCGAAAAAGATTTAGATGTCTTAGGCACCAATCTGCAGTGTGAAAAAAAAATCATGAACCTGGTGTTGAAGTACTTGGTCAAATCATCGAAAAATGCAATGCCTCCAAAGATCTTCAAGAACAATTTGAATATTTCTCGCTTGCACCCAAATCTTGGGACGAAGAAAACTGATGCAGGTGCTCAATACATCAGAGCGCAAAGCAAGAAATGCCAAAAAATTAGTTTCAGAGCATGGAATTCTTACGCTTCCGAATCCAAAAAGAGGAACAGCATTGACTCCTGAAACTAAAGATCTAGTGAAACAGTTTTATGAATGCGATAACATAAGTCAAATTATGCCAGGAGCGAAAGAAAAATGTCGATCAAGAATGATGATGGAACTGGTTCACATGTTGAAAAATGATGATTCCTGTGAAAGGCTGTTGAAATTAAAAACTCATCCCTTTATTTCAAAGGAGCCTGGGGAGTTTTTGATTTGCCTCGATCTCGCTGAGAATTGCGTGTTCTTAATTCAGAATGCAGCTCAATCATTCCACTGGAATGAGGACCAAGCTGCAATATTCATTGTGGTGATTTATTATAAAAAATATAGAAAGCTCAAGCATGTAAGTATCGCCATCATGTCTGATGACTTAGCTCATGACACGGTGGCTGCTCACGTGTATCAGGAGATAATAGTAGATTACTTGAAAACTCATTTCAGGCCAAAGGAAATCCACTATTTCACTGATGGTGCAGGGCAACATTTTAAAAATAAGAGTAGCTTTGCTAATCTCCGAGCCCATGTAGAAGATTTTGGCATCCAAATTGAATGGCATTTCCATGGTACATCTCACGGTAAGGGTGTATGTGATAGTATAGGAGCGAATATAGAGACAAGCAGCACGTTCGAGATTACAATGTTCTCTGAAGCATCACATACTTACTCCCCATGTTTTGTTTCAGTGGGCAAGGTGTAACTATAAGGAAACCGAAGTTTTTTTCAGCAGCAAAGAAAATCATGCCTTAACCACCGAGTTACTGAAATCCAGATTTGAGAAAACTGTTAGGATATCAGGTACATTACAGTAATACACTTTCATTCCCACTCAAGCTGGGAAACTTCAACTTGAAATGTTTTCGTCCTCTAAGAAACACGACATCTTCTCGAATGGAAAAAACAGAATCCGCAAAAGAGGTCTGCAAAGAAAACAACTGTTGAAACTATAGCCAAAAAATCGATCAGAAAGACATATAATATTGCAATATAATATTACATAAATTAAAAAACTGGCACTAAAGCATTGCACAAAGATCCTCGGCGTGAGCGCACTAGGGGAGATCGCGCGCCAGCCGCTCTATCATGGCATTTTGTTTACGTATCGTTCTATTACTCGAAGACAAATAAATTTGCCACTCTGAAAATTGGGCATCTTATAGGAAAAAATCTCAGCTTTCTTTTAAAACTATTTTGAAGAAAAAAAGTGTCAAATTTGAAAAAAAGTAAAATTTATTTTTGATTTTCAAAAATTAGGGTCAAATTTAGACTTTTTTTGAAAATCGTTAAGACCACCAAAAATGTTGTGAAAAAATCTATAAAAAAACATTTGTAGTTAAATTTTGTTTAAAGCGATAGGAAAAAAGTTACAAATGTTTGAAAGTAAGGCCTTTCTTAAAAAACCAAAAATTGTACCCCCTACGCTTTGATAAATAATTATCGAAATTAATTAATTTTTGGTGTGACGAGTACTATCTAATAGGACTACAATTGGGCCAATTTTTAGCCCGATCAGACAACTTTCATTTTTGAGGTGGGTACACTTGAGAAATTATGACCCATACGCGGAACGTGCCTCGGCACGGATTCGCAGACGTTTATACGAAAAATGCGAGAGCTCTGGGTGTTGCTCGTTCCACAGAGTATGCACTCGCACTCTGTAACCTTTTCGTTCAGGGGCCATGATGGTATCATAGCACTCCAATAGGTCGTCCGTAAGTCGATCCGTCCACTTCAAAGTAATGAGATTCTGTGTGTCGAACGCATTGACTCCGTCTTGATTGGCTCCCCCAACTCTAGGATAGTCGGCATTGTTGTTCGATCCATTGTCGGGAGCCCTGCGCGTTCGATTGGTTTGAACCGCACTTACTACAACTAGGTTTGTTGTTAACATTGCTGTTTCCACGAGCAGCTAAGAAAAAGGGTTCGTCCGTACTTTAGCGTCCCTGAAGTGGGTTCTCATGGACACGAGATCCAGCCAACACCCCAGGTGTAAAAAACACAGCTTGTTCGGGGAAGTTTGGTTTCTAAAGTTTTTCATGGAAAGTCTAGTTTTTACAGTTCTTACGGGTACCTGGAGTGGGGTTCTCGAGGACAAGAAATCAAGCCAATGCGCCGGGTGTCAAAAAAACATCTTCTTCGGGGAAGTCTGGGTTTTACAGTATTTTAGCGTCCCTGGAGTGGGTTGCTCCAGGATCCTAGAGTAAACCATTAACCGGGTTTAAAAAACACAATCTTGTAGTATATCTGTTTTGCATAGTACCTAAAGTTCGCCGGAGTGAGTTTTTCGAGAACACGAGATTGAACTAGTGCACCAGGTGTAAAAAAACACATCTTCGGAGAATTCTGGTTTTACACTAGATGAGGGTACCTGGAGCGGGTTTCGTGAAGATGAGAAATCTAGTCAATGCCCCATGTGTAAAAAACAAATCTTCTTCGGGGAATGCTGTCTTTTACAGTACTTGAGGGTCGATTTTGTTAGACCCATGCGCCATTCGTAAAAGTTCTCCATTGGCATCTTCAAATGAAAATGCTGACCCTACTCAGAGTGGTCCACACATCCAAACGTAGTGCGTCATATGCAGTAATTGATATACGTTGAATGAACACTTGTTACGGCCATGAAGGTTCTCATCATCTATTAAAAATATGTACAGCATTGTTGTACTAGAAGTAAAAAGTGTTAAAGATAAACGAGCCCCAATCTGTTTTTGAGTACTATCGGTCTATGAAACACAAGAAGTGCTATAAATTGAGAGGCCTTCCACTCACTAAGATAAGCGAGCCTTCATGGCGTCCGGGTTACGTTACCTGGAAGTGAAACTTTCCCTCGCACAACCAAAGTGCTACAATTCATCTCTTAAACTTTTTGACTTACCTCTCGTCGTTTGCCTTTAAATTAGAATTTTCGACTTATTCATTTTCGATGCGTAAAACCAAAAAGATAAGTTCTATCAAAAAAAGCTTAGAAAAATGGTGCAGACAAAAATTTTAGATATGTTGAAAAGCTTTAATTCTTTTCTTGTACTTTGTTCACGTATCCGTCGTCGTTTGGCGTAAAAATGGAATATTCGATTTTTGGACAGCATTTTGGATAGATAAAACCGTAACCGTTGGTCAAGGAATGCTGGTTAACGAACTTATTCTTTCTTTTAGGACCCGAAAAAGTGTGCCGAAGCTCGATTTGATCCGCTCATTTTTTCGAGAGTTAACGTCTGAACAAGAACACAACTGAAGAAGATCAAATTAACGAAGATAACACAACCCGACCAACAGATTCCCACGCGGCGCGAGCAAATTCAGCCGGACCCAATCCAACGGGACCAACCTCAATCTTCGCGTCAAAAGTAGGCAAGAGAACTACTATCCCCGCTCACCGAACCGCATCAGCCCCCTCATCAACCAGCTCATGATGCCATCCAATCAAATAGGCATAGCATTCCCGCGAAAATTCCCAACATGACTGCGTGACTATGACTTTTAGTGGCTGTTTTCAGTTTGTTCATCCATTAATAAAGTTTACGAATTTTCCGTACCATTAATTTTGCAACGCAAATTCCAAATAATTATTTCTATTTAATGATAAAATATAATTCTAAATATTCCTAAAGATTATTAATAAAAGAGTACATTTTAATTGAAAATGATTTTTCAATATTGGATTAAAAAATTCTAAACAAAATTAGAGTAAGTTTAAAAGATATTT
>CAKNWT010063240.1:0-10612 GCA_932066315.1 Andricus coriarius | reverse complement strand
AGGTTAAATCAGGTTATATTTACACTGACCATAACGGCAGTCATCGCTACGCGTACCACTCTAGCGCCGCGCTCGAGAAGATCTAGCATTTCGATGCATTATTGTTTCTACATCCGACAGAAAAATGCTCGTTTTTGGTGAAGTTTGGCTCCTTATGTCTATTCTCCATGGGCGCAAGAAAGGGGTCGTCCATATATTACGTAATCAATTTTTCTTTTTTTTATATCATTGTGTCATTCTCAACTTCACAGCAATCCTCTTTTCGTCTTTATTTAAACAAAAGAAAAACTGATTACGTAATATATGGACGATCCCAAAGTGAAAATGGATTTTTTCCGCATTAGGTCCCTTTCTTCGTGGACGGTCACATTTGCTTTTCCAGTCATATTTTTCCAATATTTTTTATTCAGTGTACCAAAGATGTCCACATTTCAGCATCTGGAAAAATGTATAAAATGGAAAATATATTTAAAAAAATGTACATCTGACTGTTAGTAGCAGGCGACTATTGGGAGAAAATGGCTAAATTTCAGCGGGTTATTTGAAATTCTATTTGATAAATGTTGAGATTGTTTTATTCAAATGCATTGGATATGTACGTTTTGTAATAAATTTAGCACTTTCAAAATTAATTACTCAATTTCACATGACTGGAGTTACATATTGAAATACTGCAATCATTTCTGGCAAATACTTTAAGTAGTATATATGTATTTTTGTATGTCATGTGTTTAGAAATAAGAGTATGAATACATTAAAAATGCGTATTTAATTTTTTACATTTATGTATAACCTTTATACATTTTTTGTTAGAGTTGTTAAACATTTAGAAGGCTTAAATGTAATTTAAAATACAATTTTGTTTTATATTAGAATCTACTATTATGCGAGAAAATGGTAAAGCTAATAATACTTTCTTCTTAATAAAATATACGGAGTATATTTTAAATCACAGTACACAGTATACTTTTTCTTTGAATAAAAGTACAAAAATACCTTATTTAAACGAAAATTACATAATAATTATTATATTATAATATAATAATTGTTAACATAAATATTAATTTTATGCAATAAAGTACCTTCCAATATGTTTCATTTATGAAAGCTAATATTTTTCTATATCATTTTCAGACAGCACTTGAAATTTCATATTTCCTGCACTTAATTTATTTACCACGAAGTATAAGATGCCATAATATCTCATAATTCACTTTCAAATTCCAACATTTACTTCTTTTTCATCAAATAAACCACATATTTTGAAACATTATTTCAAACAGCAAGCCGAAATTCCAACATTTTATACCTGAGTTATCGTCTGCTACGAGCAGTCAAAGTGGCAATTCTTTATTTATTTTAATATTATATAAATTTCTAAGAACTGAAAAATATATACGCATAAAATAGATGTATCAAATTGTTTTTTCCAATTACTTGTTATAGTTTAAACACATTGTCTTTCTTTAAAATTAAATAATGACCGCTCTTGCTCGCTCTGCTCAGTCATGACCGAGCATGCTCGGTCTTGCTCATGCTCGAGCACGAACAAGGTGGTAAAAGTTTATCACTACCTTAGAACACCTTATCTTCAGTTTAAAAATATCACATTATTTAGTTTAAATAAAAAACTTTACTGGATGTTACACATGTGAACAGTTTTTTAAATAAATAATTATAGCTTATTTGATTTTATTATTTTAATCATTTATATTTATTCAAATGTAATAATTTTATTTTTTGAAGTTTTTGCAGTATTGCAAGACAATTATACGGAGTTTTCTGAAAATTTGCGAAATTAATTAATTTAATGCTCACAAAGTTTTCCATATTTTAAATGTACCTAAATGGGCGCTGTTTACAATATATTCTGTAAGCGCTAACATTATCTAATTACTGCATTTTTTAGATGTTAAAGGGTTGTCGACCACTGTGAATAAATGTTCAAAACGTTATAGTTAATTTTCGATCATTTGGTATATTTTTTCTAATAACAAATATTTGAAAAATATACCAAATGATCGAAAATTAACTATATAACATCGTGAATATTATCTAATTACTTTTAAAAATAACGAAAAACGAATTATAATTGAATATTCTCATGAATTCTCGATAAATTCTCAAACCTTCGGTAACATACCGGTATGTTACCGGTAATATTATCCGATTTTAAATTACCGAGAATTTAAAAACTCTAAGTTAGACGCGAGTAAACAACTGACCTAACTTGACATACTCTCGAATACTAGTTGATGTACGATGAAAATTCAAGTGGAATTTTAATAATGTTTTCGAAAATACCCCCGATAGAAGTGAAAACATCAAAATTACACATAAAATTCGAAGTCAATTTGTCATATCCTTTCATGCTCATAAATGTCATTTTTGACGTATATCAAAAGTTGAGATAAGTTGCTCTTTTGACTAGCTAGCGATAAGGATAGCCGAACTACCTTAAAAGATTCCCAGACATTTTCAAGATTTTTCTAAATTAATTTCAAAGTTACTAAATTCAATGAAGTTTTTAAAATATTTTTAAATTGTTTTCAATTCATTTGAATTTTTATGAATTTCACACCATTCATATTGTTTTCATTAAAGTAATTTAAATTCATTCAAATTTTATGGAAATCAATGGAATTTTTTTGATTTTTTCCAATTCATTTGAATTCTTTTGAATTTAACTTGAATTGTTTTGAAGTCTTATGAATATGTCCTGAATTTGTTACCCTTTGAGCGCGAAAGAAGTACAATATGACAATATTCTCATGTGAGCAAGGTAAATAATTTTGTTTAAATATTAAAAAACGGTACTTGTAGTTTATCGAAGGTCATGAAAGGTTCCTCAATAAGTCAATGGATGCGTCCCGAAGGCACGAACAAATACATCATATACAGTATTGTTGTATTCCTAATATTAAAAAAGTCATATAAACAAGATAAACAATATATTTTTGTAATATATACATCGTTATTGCTAAATTATAAGAGATTAATGGAAGATTCGTCAATAGGTTATTCGACCCGTCTCTATGACGCGAACAAATAATATATCTGATACAGTGCTGTAGTATCTCTAATATCAACAACGTTTTTCTCATATACAAATTATATCAAAATTGTCAAAAAAGTATATTTAGAAATTTACGCGATTACAAACTTCCTCTATGAGGAAGCAAAACCATTGATATATTTGACATATTACTATTATTTTGTGATTTTCAGAAAGATGCCTAACTACAAGTTGACCTACTTCCCTGTGAAGGCTTTGGGAGAGCCAATCCGTTTTATCTTGAGCTATGCTAAAATCGAATTCGAGGATGATCGTTTTGCGCGAGAAGACTGGCCAAAACTGAAAGATCGTAAGTATAAAAAAAAATATTTCTTTAATTGTAAAAAAATAACTGAACAATACAATATAAATATTTAATTAAGATAAGCCTGAAGGTCGAAATATGTAAGATTATAAGTGGATTATGGATTAGTTTCAACAATAGTTTCTATTTATAAATTCTAGTCTCACTTGTCTGGAATATTATGCAATCGAAGAGCAGAATGATATACCTTTATAGGCATAATAACGATTGTTCAAGATATTGTTTTTGATTGAAGGAATTGATGAATGAACAATGAAAGGAAACATTGATGTTGAACATGATGTTTATCTGGCTGTTTTTTTATTGTGATTTGAAAACTAAATAAAAATAAAGGCGAGAGAAAGGAGGAAGGGGATTTTTGAGGTTGCCTTCTTTTTCATTCCTCTTTTTTGATTTTGGGTTTTTAATTTAAAGGGTGACATTATAAGAGTGTGTTGGTCAAATTTGATCATTAGATTCTTCTTTTTTTTTTAATTTCCATTAATTTCGTAGTTAAATTTGAATGTTAGACGTAAAAGAGGAATTAAAATTTTGATTCATTCTGCATATCATTTCTTAAATTTTGAATTTGAGGTAAAATTAATGATCTTTTTTAGAAATGCCCTTCGGCCAAGTTCCAGTCCTCGAAGTAGACGGAAAGAAGATGCATCAGTCTCCTGCTATTTCTCGTTATTTTGCTAAGCAGTGCGGTCTTGTCGGAAAGGATGACTTGGAAGCCTATGAAATCGATGCGGCCGTCGACACCATTCATGACCTTCGTACAAGTGAGTATTCATTTTTATTGTAAAAAAAAACTTAAAAATTGATTTCTTTTCATAATTGTCTTCTTAAATGAAATATTAATTTTTAATCTTTTTTTTTTTTAGGAATCGGTGCCTACAGCTATGAGACTCAGCCAGAAGCTAAAGAGCAAAAACTGAAGGAGATGAAAGAACGCGTCCCCTACATGTTGAAGCGTCTCAACGAGCAGGTGAAAAAGAATGGAGGTTATTTTGTTGGCGGTGCTCTCTCCTGGGCTGATTTAACTTTCGTCGCTCTTTTGGATTACTTGAACTTCATGGCCAAGTACGACATCATTGAGGAGTACGATGCTCTGAAAGAGTTGAAGGAAAAAGTACTCGCCATCCCTCAGATCAAAGCTTGGGTGGCGAAACGCCCTGAGTCTGATTGTTAGGCTTTCAATGACTCTTGGTTAGAAACCACCTAGTGGACCTATATATTTTTAAGAGAGAACTTTGAGTCTAACTATCTAAGTATTACGTGATTATATCACGTATGATTTATATCATTCAGTTATATATTCATATCAATTTATACTTTATTGTATTAAAATAAATATAATTTTTAATACTGATTTGTCTCTTTTGTTGTTGTATTTTTATATTTTTTATTTTAACATTGAAGAAGTGTACGTTCATATGAAAAGGACGATTGTGGCAGGTTGTAGCCAACTGTGGATGCATTTTTCTCGAAAAGCGGTTTTTCAAAGTTCAAACTTTAAAAATGCATAATCATTCACAGGCTCTATTTCTGTATGGATTTTGAAGCTTTTTCCAGAAATGCTCAGCATTAAATTCTCAAAAACTTAGCTAGCTTTGATTCTTCAATTTTTGGTGTGTGCAATAATATTTAAATAATGTGACGAATTATGCCTTTTCAACAATATGATTTTTTATCTTTAAAAATGCTGGAATAAACTCACTATTGATAATTAATATTCCACCTTGCATTCGAAAACCATACATAATTCTATTAATATGTGACTTTATTATGGTAAACTATTATTATAAACTAATTCTTGAATGTGGCGCTTATCTTTTGAAAACATTTTTTATATCAAGTGCGAAATATTGTCAAAAGTAAATAAATTCCATTTTTTTTAAATATATATTAATCAACAGTCTCAATTGAACGGGTTTTCTTCGAAAAGTTTTTTTTTTTCGCTTGAAGCAAGCTAATATTGATATGTCCAGATATCCTATCAATAATTATATACGCAAATAAAGAAAAATGAAAGAACTTAAAATAGGAACTGAAAACGAATCTGATGATATGAATTTTCAAAGGAATGTGATTCTCGCCTGCTTGAAACATCTGTGCTTATAATCGAAATGACGCATATTAGAAGCGCTTACTTCGGGTGGAAAATTTTTAATGTATTGAATATTTGAGTTACGTAGTGGTAAAAAAACAAGGTGTTTCCACATTGTTATCTCAACTTCTAGATTGTTCTGCTCATTTATATATCAAAAGAAAGAACTCGTTTGCAGAAGAAAAAAAGTATTCTTGGTGCAATCCATTTCAATTCAAATGACTTGCTATTGACTTTAGATGGAAGTGATAAATCAAAATAAATTTAAAAACGTTCTTCTTTGATTATATACAAAATATTGTATATTACATTTTTACAATTATTCCTAGCGGTACATTGGTGCCGATTTTTTTAAATTCTGTATAATTTAAAACTAATATTTATCTTGTTTTCTTGATTCTGTTGAAATTTTTAAAAATATTTTTCAATCCGTAGAAATCCTCTAAAGTTCCTTAAAATGCTAAGATAGAAAGTCGCGATTTTTCACAAATTTTCCACTTTTTGTCAAATGTTCAATCAGAGCGAGGTTCATTAATGTTAACAAAACATAATTGTTTGAACAATTTATTATTACTGTTAATAATATTTAATTTGAATAATGCTAGAAGGTTGCTGTTTTTTTTCCTGACATTTACAACTATTTGTCTACTTTTCACATAGGGTGACTTAATAATTAATTCAATTTAGCAAAAATAATGATTTAAACAAATTATTATTGCATACAACATGATTATTTAAACAATCTATTATTGTTTATAACTATATTCTCTTAGAGTAATTCTAGAAAGTTTTATTTTTTCTGAAATCTTTAGTTATACTTTGACTTTTTAGTTATGAAAAAATAATAAGTGAACCTCAACAAGAATCATTTTTTAAATATTATTTTACTTTTTTAAGTGAATTGTTATTTTTGCTCTTTTCCCAATGTTTACAAAAAATTAATTTTAACAAAAAAGCTGTCTTACACAAGAGAAAAAAACAAAGAATGGAATAATTAGAAGTTGGTGGAAGAACTAGGTTTGTAAAAGTTTTGTTTTTAATTACAACAATACTTTTATTGCAAAGCGGAAAAGAAAAATTTGGAATTGAACCTATTTTTATATCAGCCCCCCCCCCTCCAACAAAATATATTTACGAAAAAGAAAGAGACTGTTTAAAATATGTTTCTCTCTAATGTTTATTTATGCTTTGTTCACAAGTAAAAAGGCAACGCAAAGTTAAAAATTTCAGAAAAAAGCCGGGAAAATCTGGCATTAATATGGATGAAGATAGTTATTAACAATAATAATTTGTTTAGAAAATTATTTTTACTCAACTTAAATAATTATTAAGTCACTTCAAGTAAAAAATAGACAATTAGTTAAAAAATTGAGAAAAAACGGCATCCTTTTACCATTAAGCAAAGAGAATATTATTAACAATAATAATAAATTGTTTAAACAATTATTTTTGTTGAATCAAATTAATTATTACTTCACTCTAATTGAAAAATGGACAAAAGTTAAAAATTTCAGAAAAAACCACAACTATATAGTATTAATATAGAAGATAGCTATAGACAATAATAATTTGTTTAAACAATTATTTTTGCTATATTCATTTAAATATTAACTTACTCTAAGTGAAAAGTGAACAAAAGTTGGAAATTTCAGAAAAACCGGAATTTCTAGCATTATTAAAAGATAATATTTTTAAAAATGATAATAAATTGTTTAAACAATTATGCGTGTTAACATTAATGAACTATTTATGTTCCAAAAACAATTTAAATTAAAAAAACCGCAACAAAAATCATAATTAGCGCCAAAAACGCGCAAAACCCATTTTTTCACTTATGGGTTTTTTTTGGGACCCTATAAACAGACGTATGGGGGTGTTATTTGAAAATATATATTTTATTAGTATTAAAATTTTTTAAGAACTTCTATATATCGATTAAAATTATTTGAATTTTTTCTAAAATTTTGTAGTTTTGCAAAATTAGAAAAGTTTGCTTTAAAATCTTCGACATTCTTTTAAAAATTTTAGAAAGTCGTTTGAAAGTTTTAAAAATATTTTAGAAAATTTTATTGAAATTAATGTATCGAAATAGAAAATCAATTTAAATTTTCTCTAAAACCTTAAGAAACAATTCAACACTTTATTTCAAAATATTGAAAAATCTATATTTAGTTTAAAATGGCTTGAAATATTTTCAAATTTTTCAATCATTTTCAAAACTTCTAAAGATTTGAAATATCTTTTGAAATAATTCAAAGTTTTTCTAATATTTTTTAAAACCCTGCACAAATTAAAAAAACTGTTTTAAAATCTTCGAGATTCTTTTTCGACATATTTAAAAATCTTCAAAGCTTAAAATGATGTTTTAAAATAAAACCGAGAATAAAATTAAATCATTTTAAATTTCCCCAGAAATTGTATTCTCGGCACCGGTATTTTGTTGTTGTTATCGGTACCGACAATGTATATACTTTTCGTAAATTAAGATATTCTAAGTTTTTGTCCATAATTTTATTTTTCTCATTTCTTTGAAAGTGTGAAAAACTTTGCAAATTATATTATCAGATAGAAAAATGTTAAGAGCAGATTTATTTCTTAATATTAAAAAACATTTCCAAATAAAATGTTCTCTTTTATCAATAATGTTTAGAAACATTCAGAAATAAATTATATCTTCAATATCTTCAAATAAAATTACTTGGACATTTTAATTGACTAAATCCTGTTGCCATTTAAAAAAATGTTCATCAAAAAGTTAAGAACAGACGTTTTGCTTTTATAATTAAAGAATAACTTAAAATCTAAATTTTTTCTTTCAGAAATAATTTTGTAGAATTAAAATTCCTCATTTGCAAATTAAGATATTCAACATTCTAGAAAATTCAAGAGAGCAAACTGAAAACAGCCACATAAATTAAGTCATATTTACGCAGCAGGTAACCGCTCAGGTATAGTCAATCACAATGATTGCGAGGTTTTCGAGAATTTTGTTACACCCAGTTACACCTATTTTTTATATAGGATAGATCGTGGAATGGAAATTTCTGCAAAGCTAAAATTACAAAATTCGTCGCTTGCGTTTATTTGTTATCAGATGCAACGTCAGATCTCAAATATACTCCTTTGCGTAGCTCCTTTTCATATTTTTATAATCTAACCATCATTTTTAAGTATGTCTAAATGATATCATTTAATTACACCACAAATGTTTTAAATACAGAAAAGGGATTTCGGAGAAAGGATTTTGGTATCTGACTTTAGATCTGATAAGAAATCAACGCAAGCGAGGAATCTCGTATTTTTAATTTCGCAGAAATTTCCATTCCCCGGTATAATATTTTGTATGATTACTCCGCAATCACGTGATATTTATTCATGTTCTTGGACCAGACTTAAAGAGTAGGATTTGCTCTTGATTTTATGAGTTTTAGCTATTTTTAGGAACGAAATATTTTTTTTTTTCACAAATCATGATTATGATGCGAAATTTTCTAAACTTTCAAATGGTTGTTCTTTCAAAGTCATAGATTTAGTATCTGCACAGATATTCGCCTTTGAAGTGAAGCATGCGTTTCAAACCGCCCAATAAAATCCTACCAAAACCTGTGTAGCAATGACGATGGTTGTCCTTTAGTTTCCAGTAATGATTTTAAGTTGTTTTATGTAACATTTTTCTATGAAATAGTCGAGATACAAACATTGATATCGTTCCTTTTTTGCTAATATAGTAATTTAAACCACAATATTAAATATTTGAGTATTTACTCAAAAAAAATTTTAATCCGAATTTTTAATAATATTAATTAATTTAGTATTATGTTTTAAAATATTATAGTTTGGTAGCATGTTTTTCTCTGATACTCTATTTCATGTAATTTGTTACATAAGATCATTTAGTTAGAAATTGTGTTTCCCATAATTTAATTTACAAATCTTAAATCAAGAATTTTATTATAGGCAAATTAGCAATTCTTCTGAAACAAAATATATACTGAAATTTTTTGAACTCTGTCGGACTGTTGCGTACATTCTTAATTAACAATGCATAGGACTCGATTCAAATCCCAGTTCTTTGGTAGAATCCTGCATTTGAATGAATTTCGAAAGGTTTTAAAACATGCTCTGCCCTGATTTTATTAAAGCCTTAAACTGTAAGATCGATAGTACATATTTAAAAACATTTTTTCTGGAATTCTAAATCCAAAAATGGCGGAATGTGGAAAATGACAGACATTTTTTTAAACAATAAAATATTTTGAAACAAAATTCTTTGAAAAATGCACTTCATGATTCACTTATAGGATAACAAGTTTGTCAAGGGAAACAACTTTTTCGTTCTGAACAAAAGGTTATATATTTGTAATACAAAATTGTTACAAACAATCATTGTTTTTCATGCTTACATTCGTCAGAAATAATGTGTAGATCATGAGCGTTTGAAATAACATCTTTTTTGCAACCAAGATTGTTTATTTATTTAAATATACACTCTTGAATCAGTTTTTTGTATACAAAAATTATTATTGACTAAAATCGCTTTGATTTATTATTATATAGACCAACAGAAATAGCCGAGAGGTTAATATCGAGATGAGAGCATCTCTTCAAAAGATGATTCTTCATGAAGAAATATATGATTTTTAAATTGTTTAAACAATATGATTGAATATGTAAGTTAGAAAGAAACTGATTTAACGAACACTCGCTATATGTAATTATTTCCGAATAAAATACGCATGGCGTTTTTTCGCAACTCAGATATTTAAACAAATTGTTTAAATAATCGAAAAATCAATCTCTTTTTCATGAAAATAATCCTATTTTCCCAAAATTGATACAATTTAAGATATGAAAAATTAGTGTTTATAACAATTGGTTATTAAATTTATTAAAATTTTTTTTTTAATCTAAAAAGTCGTTTTACTTGAAGAACAAAAATATCCCCTAGGTAATTCACGATGTGAATTTTTCCCAGAATATTTACTGCAAGAAATTTTAGTGTTAAAATGATGCCCCCCCCCTTCCCCCTTTAAACCTCTTTGAGCATTTACACCAGAAAAATTCCATCAGAATATTTTTATAATAAAAAATACAGAAAGTAGATGAAATAATTAATAAAAATGTGCTTACGTTTTTTCAA
>CAKNWT010063099.1:0-12377 GCA_932066315.1 Andricus coriarius | reverse complement strand
GTTTTTGGTTATATTATAGTCTTGTTAAGACAGCTCTCATATTTCATTTGTTTATATTTTTATTTGAAAACGAGCCTGAAAATGAAGTTCATTTATATTTTCGTACATGAACGTCGTGCTCGCTTTCACCCAGTGAAGCAAGGGACATTTTTTTACTACTCTGTGCCCGGATTATACGACAGGTCTCCGGAGAGGTAGCAAATTCAGGCCTCAGCTTCTCGCTGCAGCTTCTTACCTTTATTACTTTATTGCACTACGCCACTTTGCAGTATTTCTACCCAACCGCCCACGCAATTAAGGTATGGCCCTATCGAGGGCCCTATCAGCAAACTCGCCAATCTTAAACGCAATTTTAGAGAAAGCTACGTTAGGATAGTTTCGAACTTATCTCACAGGAATTTTTCAGGAAAATGGGCTGGCGGTTCTATGCAATTTTTTATTGCAGTAGATTCTCAGGAGGCCCTTTCGCAAGCATTAACATTCAGTCTGTGCTGAGACTTCTGTGCGCTGCTGTCCCTCATTCTCTGCATTTACATCGGACTTTAAAAATAATATTTTCATTTAGTGTACTGCTTTGAAGGTGTTTCTGTTTTTAATAGTAGTTTATGCCCGATTTATACTCAAAAGTGTATTTTCGTGGCTGTTTTTTTCTCCCAGTGTTAAGTACATATCTACTCTTGTATCTACTCTTGTATTGTAAAACCAAAAAATTCTTGAAACTTTTTTAATGCGCAAAGTATTAAGCTTAAATTCTTATACACTGCCGACAGAAAGTGTGGGTATATTTCCTTTGACCGTTTGCAAATTCGTACTTTACTTCAAAGATGAACATCTATGCGCAGACTACGAGTTTCAAAGTAGAATTTTTTGAATGATAAGAAAAATTTGCGTACGATTCGTTTACGTTGAAATGAATTTAATGATCGAATCAAAAAATGTTATCTTGAGTGTAAATGTTCTTTTTAGCAAAATGAACATTTTGAAATCTTGAGTTAAACTCTTTGCCAAGTTAAGAAAAGTGTTCCTACGGATGTGGAGAAATCATAAAATGAACAATAAATCCTAATAAACAACTTTTGTCATGTGCAATATTTTTTCCGCCTGATACTTTGTGCAAGATATGCCGAAAATAAATATTTTAATAATCGATTTTCATGCCTTGTTCATCGGTATGAAATACCTCGCATAAATTGCGTAACAGCTGACGGGAAGGGGTTCGAGATGTTTTGTTACGTTTTGTTACTGTAGGAAATGGGGGGGTGTCCTTCATTCATGTACGCGATTTGATGGAAATTCGAAAATGAAAACAAATAATGGGGAAAATTTTGGGAATTTTTGTCAGGAATTGGTGAAGGAAAAGTCAGGGATGTAGAAAAAAACTGTTGCAAAAGTCAGGCAATTTCTATAACTTTAAATAACTGTCAAGGAGAATGAATTAGACATTTTTCTATTTTAATTTCATATTGTTTTATTCCGTTTAAAAAAGATTCTAGGTTCAAATAGTTACCAGTTAAACTAGTAGTAAAAAAAAAGTTGCAAAAGTCAGGAAATTTCTATAACTTTAAATAACTGTCAAGGAGAATAAATTAGAAATTTTTCTATTTTAATTTCATACTGTTTTATTCCGTTTAAAAAAGATTCTAGGTTCAAAAAGTTACCAGTTCAACTAGTAGTAAAACAAAAGTTGCAGAAGTCAGGAAATTGCCATAACTTTAAATGACTGTCAAGGAGAATGAATTAGAAATTTTTTTATTTTAATTTCATATTGTTTTATTACGTTTAAAAAATATTCTAGGTTCAAAAAGTTCCATGATTCTGTGAATTCCGTGAATTTCATGAATTCTGTGAAACTAATGAATTCTGTGAATTCCATGAATTCCGCGAATTCCGTGAATTTCATGAATTCCGTGAATTTCATGAATTCTGTTAATTCCATGAATTACATGAATTCCGTGAATTTAATTAATTTCCGTGAATCGCATTAATTCCATGAATTCCGTCATTTCTATACATTATTTAAATTCCTTGACCTTCGTGAATTTCATGAATATCTAGAAATTCGTGTATTCCAAGAATTCCTTTAATTCCACGAATTCCATTAATGCCATGAATTCCGTCATTCACGTGAAATCAGCGAATTCCATGAATTCCAGGAATTCTGTGAATTCCATGAATTCTGTGAATTGCATGAAATCTGTGAATTACACGAATTCCGTGAATCACCATCATTCCGTGAATTTCAATTATTCCGTGAATTCTGTGACTCCCATGAATCCCGTCAATTCCATGAATTAATGAATTCCATGAATTTCGTGCATTTCATGAATTCCGTGAATCCCATGAATTTCACGAATTTGGCGAATCTCGTGAATTTAGTAAATTCGATGAAATCAACGAATTCTGTGCATTCCATGGATTTTATGAATTACACGAATTGCATGAATTCCGCGAATGCCATGAATTCTGTGCATTTCGTGAATTTAGAATATTCCGCGCATTCCCGGAATTCCGTGAGTTCCGCAAATTTGATCAATTCCGAAAATTCCATGAATTCTGTGAATTCCATGTTTCTGTGAATTCCGTGAATTCCATGAATTCCTCGAATTGCATTAATACCATCAATCCCATTAATTCCGTGAATTCCATAAATGTGGTGAATTTAGTAAATTCCAGGTATTTCGTGTATTCCGTAAATTTCTTGAATTCCGTAAATTCCATGAACTCTGTGAATTTAATGAGTTCTGTTAATTCCACGAATTCCGCGAATTTCGTGAATTCTGTTTATTTTACGAATTCCGTGATTTCCGTGAAGTCCACGAATTCTGTGAATTTCATGAATTCCGCGAATGCCATGAATTCTGTGCATTTCGTGAATTTCGAATATTCCGCGAATTCCCGGAATTCCGTGAATTCCGCAAATTTGATCAATTCCGGAAATTTCATGAATTCTGTGAATTCCATGTTTCTGTGAATTCCGCGAATTTCATGGATTCTGTGAATTTCATGAATTCCGTGAATTTCATGTATTGTGTGAATTATATGAATTCCATAATTTCTATGAATTCCGTGAATTCCATGATATCCGCGAATTTCATGAATTCCGTCAATTCCCAAAATTCCGTGGCTTTTATGATTTCCGTGAATTCCATGAATTCCGCGAATTGTATGAATTCCTTGAATTCCATGAATTCCGTAAATTCCGCGAATTCCGTGGCTTTCATGAATTCCGTGAATTCCATGAATTCCTCGAATTGCATTAATGCCATCAATCCCATTAATTCCGTGAATTCCATGAATTTCGTGACTTCGGTGAATTCCGTGAATTCCATGAATCCTCTGAAATGCATTGATACCATGAATTACGTCAATTCAGTGAATGTTTTGAATCCCGTGAATTTCATGAATTCCATGAATTTCGTGAATTTCGTATATTCCGCGAATTCCTGGAATTCCGTGAATTCCACAAATTTGATCAATTCCGGAAATTCCATGAATTCCGTGAATTCCGCGAATTCCATGAATTGCGTGAATTTCATGAATTCTTTGAATTCCATGAATTCCATCAATGCCATGAATTCCCTGATTTACGTGAAATCAGAGGATTCCATGAATTCCCGGAATCCCGTAAATTCCAGTCATTCCGTGAATTTTTAATTATTATGTGAATTCAGTGAATTCAGTGGATTCCATAAATTCCGTTGATTCCATGAATTTCGTGAATACCGTGAATTCCATGAATATCGTGAATTTCGTGAATTCCGTGAATTCCGTAAACTCTGTGTTACATCCCGAAATTTAAAAAAAATGTGATGTAACGCCTAGCTAAGAGCAACCTACCATACCCCACATCTTTCAGGCTAACTCCATCAACTACAAGCAGTAGCATTACCGATCTTCTCTGAGTTTGAACCTAACTATGACAACTGCACTACGGTTTGTAAGACAGAAATCATAAGTTACATCAATTATATTACCATAGAAGGATAATGACTCAGAGAATACCGATAAGTTAGCATATGGTCAGTTAATAAAAGAGTGTAATTCCAGACTCTGCTGCTAAAAGATAATTAAGAATATTTAATAACATACGAATGTATGCATATTCCTAATAATCTGAAACATAAGCAATAGCAAAGTCAAAACTAATTATATGGAACATGAATACACACGTATGTCTTAATTAAAGTAATAAGTTACCGACATATAATGTCATACTACCGGTTACTATTAAAGTATAACCCACTTAGTGAAGAAACATGCAAATAGTCAGACAAGATTGTAACCGAAAGTGTCTGACTAGAGATATCGCCTATACCTAAGCTAACGTATAAAATCCAAATTCCTGAAAGGTCGACAGTTCAGATGCGCGATCGCTGTCCACGTTCGCTAACGATAGCATGAATCACCCGCATGAATCTTACGACATTCAATAAGGAAAGTCGCGCGTATCAAATTACATATAGCCGATCTAGTGAAGACACGACCGACCACCGAAGGTATCAGTTAACGGGACATAAATAATCTTCACTCAAGTAATCCGAAATCCATAAATAGAATTTATTTTAAAGAGGAACGTGCCTTGGTGACATTGTGAAAGGAACGTGCCTTGGTTACGTTGTGCCAGTTGCTTCTAAGAAAGTTCGTGACTTCATCGAAGTATCAAGCATATATAAACCCCTGCCCTACCCTTGTCAATCGTCTTACGTTCTCGGCAGTTATACTGTTCACGTCGATCTACGATTAACGAATAGTTTTGACAAAGTTACAACTTCTATCTCATTGTGACCGAAGAAACACTCTGACTAAGTGGCATATTTCAAAGTTCGAATTCAAAATATTTAACGTGATCAAGTCTTGGACTAAGTCCCTTCGGCTGAGACCTTCGGTCGTCGCAGAGTAACTTTCCGAATAAAGTCCGCGGTGTTAACGTTCGCGAAAGGACTTATTATTGAATTACTTACAAGATATCCAATTTATCATCCAGTAAAACTCCGTCGGTATTTTACGTCATAAGTGGAGATCCAACTGACAAAGCAACTCACTCTCGCCCTTCCAAGCATAGAAAGGTACACGTAAGTTTAATTTATGTAACTCTTAACTCTGTTCTTATTCCTTATAATAAAAGAAATGTTAAATCAACTATCTCACATTTATTTAAATTCTGAATTCTGACACAGTCCGTGTAGGGCTGATAAGTGACACACAACCCCACATTGAATAATTAGTCAGGTTTTACCAGACGGACATAATCAGCACACTGGTCTCTCTGTTTTCCTATTTTCCATACTAGCCTCGCCTTTTGCTCAGGACGTGACATCTGTCACTTCCATGAATCCCGTAAATTCCATGAGTTCCGTGAATTTAATTAATTTCCGTGAATTGCATTAATTTCATGAATTCCGTCAATTCCATAAATTTTTTGTATTCCGTAATATTCGTGAATTCCATCAAATTTGTGAATTTCGTGAATTCCATGAAATTTGTGAATTTCGTGTATTCCGCGAATTCCATGAATACTGTGAATTCCGTGAATTCCGCGTATTTCACGAATCCCGTAAATTCCATTTATTTCATTAATTTCGTCAATTCCATGCATTCCGTGAATTCCATGAATTGAATGAATTTTTTGCGAATTTCATATATTCCGCGAATTCCTGGAATTCCGCGGATTCTGCAAATTCCATCGGTTCCGGGAAGTCCATGTATTCTGTGAATTCCATGATTCTACGAATAACATGAATTCTGTGAATTTCGGGGATTTCATGAATTCTGTGAATTTCATGAGTTTTGTGGATTCTGTGAATTCTGTCAATTTTGTAAATTCCATGAATTTATTCAATTCCGTGAATTCCGTGAATTTCGTGAATTCGACGAATTCTGTGAATTCCATGAACTCCGTAAATACCATGAATTTCGTAAATTCCCTGAATTCTGTGACTTTCATGAATTCCATGAATACTGTGGATTCCGTTAATTTCGTGAATTCCCTGAACTCCGTGAATTCCATGCATCCCGTGATATCCGTGAATTCCATGAATTCCATTAATTCCATGAATTCCAAGAATTCCATTAAGTCCATGAATTCTATTAATTCCGTGAATTCCATGAATTTCGTGAATTCCATGAATTGCATGAATTTCGTGTATTCTGCGAATTCCATTAATTCTGTGACTTCCATGAATTCCGTGGATTCCATAAATTCCGAGAATTGCATGAATTCCGCGAATTGCATGAATTCCTTGAATTCTGTGAATTTCGTGAATTCCCTGAATTCCGCGAATTCCATTAATCTCGTGATATCCGTGAATTCCATGAATTCCATGAATTCCGAGGATTACGTAGCTTTCTGGAATTCAGTGAATGCCATCAATTCCGCGAATTGCATTCATGCCATGAATTCCCTAAATTCCAAGAATTTTGTGAACTTCGTAAATTGCATGGATTTCGTGTATTCCGTAACTTCCATGAATTCCGTCAATTCCATGAATTCGGTGACTTCCGTGAATTCCGTGAATTTAATGAATTCTGTGAAATGCAATAATACCATGAATTACGTCAATTAAGTGAATTTTTTTAATTTAGCATATTTTGCGAATTCCTGGAATTCCGCGAATTCCACGAATTTGGTAAATTCCGGAAATTCCGTGAATTCAATGAATTCCTTGAATTCCATGAATTCCGTGAATTGAGTGAATTTCATATATTCCGCGAATTCTGCAAATTCCATCAGTGCCGGGAATTCCGTGTATTCTGTGAATTCCATGATTCCATGAATAACATGGATTCTGTGAATTTCGGGAATTTCATGAATTCCGTGAATTCCGAGAATTCCGTGGATTTCATGAATTCCGTGGATTCCATGAATTCCGCGAATTGCATGAATTCCTTGAATTCCGTGAATTCCCTGAATTCCGCGAATTCCATTAATCCCGTGATATCCGTGAATTCCATGAATTCCGTGAATTCCGAGAATTACGTAGCTTTTTGGAATTCCGTGAATTCCATCAATTCCGCGAATTGCATTCATGCCATGAATTCCCTAAATTCCGAGAATTTTGTGAATTCCGTAAATTGCATGGATTTCGCGTATTCCGTAAATTCCATGAATTCGGTGATTTCCGTGAATTCCATGAATCCCATAAATTCTGAGAAATGCGATAATACCATGAATAACGTCAATTCAGTGAATTTTTTGAATTCCGTGAATTTCGTATATTCTGCGAATTCCTGGAATTCCGTGAATTCTACAAATTTGATCAATTCCGGAAATTCCATGTATATCATTAAGCTATTTCCCTTTCGGCGAGCCTCTAGGGGTAAGCGTGACACTGCCCGATTCGGGTAGTGTTTTTAAGGTTGATTTGTAGTAAATGGGCTCACCACACCCACGACCGCCAACAGCAACGCAGTAGTATCAGACGGTCACCCATCCAAGTACTAACCGCGCCCAACACTGCTTAACTTCAGTGATCTAACGGGAACTGGTGCTTCCAGCGTGGTATGGCCGTTGGCCATACCATGATTTCTATAAATTCCTTGAATTCCATGATTCTGTAAATTCCATGAATTCCGTGAATTTCATGTATTGTGTGAATTATATGAATTCCATGAACTTCGCGAATTGCATTAAATCCGTAAATTCCGTGAATTACATGAATTTCACGAATTTTGCGAATTTCGTGAATTTCGTAAATTCCATGAAATCAGCGAATTCCATAAATTTTGTGAATTACACGAATTACGTGAATTTCATGAATTCCGCGAGTGCCATGATTTCTATGCATTTCATGAATTTCGAATACCCCGCGAATTCCTGGAATTCCGCAAATTTGATCAATTCCGGAAATTCCATGAATTCTGTGAATTCCATGATTCTGTGAATTCCGCGAATTTCAGGGATGCTGTGAATTCCAAGAATTCCGTGGCTTTCATGAATTCCGTGAATTTCGTGAATTCCCTGAAATCCGCGAATTCCATGAATCCCGTGATATCCGTGAATTCCATGAATTCCAATAATTCCGTAAATTCCATGAATTCCGTGAATCCCATGAGTTCGGTGACTTCCGTGAATTCCATGAATTCTGTGAAATGCATTAATACCATGAATTACATCAATTCAGTGAATTGTTTGAATTCCGTGAATTTCCTATATTCTGCGAATTCGTGGAATTCCGTGCATTTCACAAATTTGATCGATTCCGGAAATTCCATGAACTCTGTGAATTCCTTGAATTCCATGATTCTCTGAGTTCCATGAATTTCGCGAATTGCATTCATGTCATGAATTCCCTGGATTCCAAGAATTTTGTGAATTTCGTAAATTGCATGGATTTCGTGTTATCCGTAAATTCCATGAATTTCGTGAATTCCATGAATTCGTGATTTCCGTGAATTCCATGAATTCTGTTTAATGCATTCATACCATGAATTACGGCAATTCAGTGAATTTTTTGAATTCCGTGAATTTCGTATATTCTGCGAATTCCTGGAATTCCGTGAATTCCACAAATTTGATCAATTCCGGAAATCCCATGAATTCTATGAATTACTTGAATTCCAGGATTCTTTGAATTCCATGAATTCCGTGAATTTCATGTATTGTGTGAATTATATGAATTCCATGAATTCCGTCAATTTAATGATATCCGTGAATTTCATGAATTCCGTAAATACCAAGAATTCCGTGGCTTTTATGATTTCCGTGAATTCCATGAATTCCGCAAATTGCATGAACTCCTTGAAAGAGAAAGAGAAGGTTAAAAAAAAATTGCAGATGGAGTATGTGGTTATTTGATACGCTGGTATGGCCGGTGTTAGGTTATCGAGCAGAGATATGGGGATGGAAAGAAAGGAAAGAGATTTACAGTTTACAAGAAAGGTATATAAGATGGACGCTAGGGGTAGACTAGAGGATGCCGGGATATATGGTGAGAGACGAAGCGCAAAGGGAAAGATTAAGTACTAGAGCGGGAAAAGAGGGAATGGAATTTTGAGAAGAAGCTGTGGGAGGAAAAGGGAGGGGAGTTAGCGAGAAAGTGTTTGGTGGAGATAGAAGAAAGGAGAGGGTGGGCGAGGGAATTAACGAGATGGGAAGAAGAAAGGAGGATATTCTTTAAGGCTAGAGATATAAAAGACAGGACTGGAGTAAACTACGAAGAAGGAGGTTCATGATGCAAAACTAATCTTAGGTGGCAGCACCGAGCCGAGTACTAGACCCTCTGCCAATGAGATACGAATTTCAATTAAAGAAATTTTATTAATAAGTATAAAGTGCCATTTATACCTTGTAAACATAACAAAATATATTTTTCAAACTTTTTTATTAATATTTATCATATAGCACTTGTAAAAGGTTGATAAATCCTTTTCTGACTGTCACATGAAAAGTGAGGTTAGGTTTACCATATATCCCAATGTATGTATAATTCCCCCTAAAAGTATAAATTACCTTCGCATATAAGTACTAAGCATATATTTAAAGATTATTAATCCTCATATATTTAGTTATAAGCAACCGTACATCAAGCACAATATTTTTTTCGTCTCTCATCGACAGAGGGTCTAGTACTCGGCTCGGTGCTGCCACCTACGATTAGTTTTGCATCACGAACCTCAGTGGAAAAAAGGTAGAGGGAAAGACAATTAATAGAAAGGTGGGGGATGATTGAGGGATCAAAGTATAATAAATAGTATAAGATGATAAAAAAAGGAAGGAGCACCAAAGTATTTATAAAAGGGATGGGGAGAGAAAAGGTGGACTAGAATAGCAAGGTTTAGATTGGGAAACGAGGTGAGGGCAAGTATGTATTGGGAAAAGAAACAGAACAGGAAGTGCAGAATCTGTGAATGGAAAGAGGAAACATGGGAGCATGTATGGGAAGGATGTAGGAGAGGAATGGAAGATAAAGAAAGCTGGTAAAGATTCTAGGGGAGGATGGTTTGGGGGAAGAGTGGATGAAGGAGTTAGATGGAGCTAGGGGAGCGAATGAGAAAGAATGAAAGAATGGATGCAAAAAAAAATGGTAAAATCGAGGTACAAGAGAAGTGAAAGAAGAAGTGAAAGAAAAAGGAAACGGAAGTCGCTTAAATTAGAAGCGTAAAGATTTGTAAGTAATGGTTATGTAATAGCTTCAGTAGATTAAGAAGCATTTGCGTTATCGCTCTCTCTCTCTCTCTCTCTCTCTCTCTCTCTCTCTCTCTCTCGATTGCACACTCGCTTTCGATCAATCGCTCACTCGTTCGCTAAAACGTCCCCGATTGCGCTTGCGTCAAAAAATAGAAATAAGGATCTAGATATAATACTTTATGTAAATAGATGTAAATAAATGTGAATAGTAAGGATAAGATTTTATAAAATATTTATATGGAAGGATTGGAATAAATAGAAGTCATGTAATCCCTCAGGGGACACAGTATGAATAAAGAAGAAGAATCCCATGAATTCCATGAATTCCGCGAATTGCATAATTGCCATCAATTCCATTAATTCCGCGAATACCATGAATTAGGTGAATTGAGTCAATTCCATGGATTTCGTGTATTCCGCAGATTCCTTGAATTCCGTCAATTCCTTGAATTCGGTGACTTCCGTGAATTCCAGGAATTCAGTGAAATGCATTAATGCCATGAAGTACGTTAATTCAGTGAATTTTTTGAATTCCATTAATTCCGTGAATTCCATGAATTTGTCACGTCCAGAGTAAAAGGCGAGGGTAGTATGGAAAATAGGCAAAGAGAGAGACCAGTGTGCTGATTATGTCAGGCTGGTAATACCTGACCAATTATTTAATGTGGGTTTGTGTGTCACTTATCAGCCCTACGCGGACTGTGTCAGAATTCAGAATTTGAAAAAGTGTGAGATAGCGGGTTTAACAATTCTTTCATCATAGGTATAAGAACAGAGTTAAGTAGTTACATAAATTAAAACTTACGTGTACCTTTCTAGCAAGGAAGGACGAGAGTGAGTTGCTTTGTCGGTTGGATCTCCGCTTATAACGTAAAACACCGACGGAGTTTTACCGGATGATAAGTTGAATAACTCGTAAGTAATTCGATAATGAGTCCTTTCGCGAACGTTAACACCGCGGACTTTATTCGGAAAGTTGCTCTGAGACGACCGAAAGCCTCAGTAGAAGGGACCTAGTTCAAGACTTGATCACATTCACTACTTTGAATTTGAACTTTAAAATATGCGACTTAGTTACAGGGTTTCTTCTGTCCCAACGAGATAGAAGCCGTTACTTTGTCAAAACCACGGAGTAATAATAAGGAGACCGATCATGCTGTACAAAGCGCCTCGAGTTTTGACTGCGGTATCCGTAAGATAACTGAAGTAGTGGCGCATGCGCACTACGATATACTATCTCTTTTTTCACGGGAGAAAAAGAGATAGTAGAGCGTAGTGCGCATGCGCCAATGTTTTAGACGCCTGAGGGTAGGCAGTAAATGTACAGTTTGCACCGTCAAAATGCATATATGGAGATCGGTCTACTTATTATTACTCCGTGGTCAAAACTATTCGTTACCCGTAGACCGAAGTGAACAGTATGACTGCCGAAAACGTAAGACAATTGACAATGGTTGCGCTGGGTTTTATATACACCTTGGAGTTCGCAAAAGTCACGCACTTGTGACAAAAGTGGGTAAAGGCACGTACTTGCGACTAAAGTGAGTAAAGTCACGTACTTGCGACAAAATTGGGTAAAGGCTCGTATTTATGTAATTGTAGTTTTAAATCATTATTTGCCAAAGAGTGTTAGGTTACTCGAATTAAGCATATTTATGTTCCGTCCACCGAGACTTTCGGTGATCGGATGTCTTTTCTCTAGATCAGCAAGAAGTTATTTGATACGCGCGAATTTCCTTATTGAATGTCTAACGATTCATGCTGGTGAGTCATGCCGTGATCGCGTATCTCAACTCTCGACCTTTCAGGTAACTTATTACTTTAATTTAGACATACGTGTCTATTCATGTTCCATATAATTAGTTTTGACTTTGTTATTGTTTATGTTTCAGATTATTAGGAATATTTATACATGCGAATGTTTTATTTATTTATTATTAGTTGGGTTGAGACCGTAACAGCCCCTGACGCTTGGGTAATCCCGTTGCGTCCCCTAGTGAGCCTAAGCGTGACCCCAGAGTCCTCTCCACAGAGAGAGGACCGCAGCCACGCTGTTGGCTGATATGTCCGACTCACTGATGCAGTAACTGCCAGTAAGTATTAGACGTTTCCCTGCAATCGCAGGGCAGTGACAAAGGATGTGAATAGCTGTCTCATCCTCCATTCCGCACAGACGACAGAGAGGACTTTCCGCAAGCCCTATTTTATGCCTGTGATATCTGAGATTCCCATGTCCTATAAACATTTCTGT
>CAKNWT010062782.1:0-10901 GCA_932066315.1 Andricus coriarius | reverse complement strand
TTTTTTTTTTGTTGAAATATCAACTATTACATTTTTCGTTAGAAATGTATCTTTGTAGGTTAAAAGTTCAACTATTTGGTTTAAAGTTCAACTATTTAGTTAAAAATTTATCTTTCTTGATTACAAATTACTTTTCTGTTGAAAATTTAAGTTTTTTTTAAAAAGTGTATCTTTTTTGTTCGAAAATGCAACTGCTTTATTGAAAATTCGTCCATCTGTGCAGAAAATTCGACCATTTAGTTGAAAGTTCATCTTTGTAGGTTGAAAATACAACAATTGGCTTAAAAATCCAACTGTTTTTTTGCAAATTAATTATTCCATCACAAATTTATCTGCTTTGTTAAAAAGTCATATTTGTTAGTAGAAAATACAATTGTTTTGTTAAAAATGAGTCGTCATTTGTCAAGCATCACGGATTTCTTGGCAAAGGTGCCTGAATGGTGTGTGTTTCTCCCTATGTCGTATTTCTGTAACAGGAGCACTCGCGAAATATCCCTTTTCCCCTTCTTGCTCATCCTTTTCCCTGGATTCCTCATCGTCGTTCCACAACGCCCAGGAAGTAGTAATGACCCACCGTGGGAAGAGTATGGGACAAAGAGAAAAAGAAGAAGAAAGATAGGGAGGCGCGCCAACACGGTGGTCGGGAATATAGGTAGAATCAAGTAGCCTCAATAATTGCTAATTTGCGGTAAACAGGGCATCCGATTCAATATCGTGACGTCGAGCAAAAATCTCCAAGCAGCAAAAAAATATCACACCTGATTAGAATAATAAATTCCGGGAAGGTGCGTGAGGGATGAATTGTTAATTAAGCTTAAACGAAGATCTTCTCAGATGAAACTAAATTAAATGCTTCCAATTATTATAAAATGATATGCAAATTTAAACCGTAACTTCCAAATGAGGAATTTTAATTCTACAAATTTATTTCTAAAAGAGAAAATTTTAACTGTAAATGATTTTTTTATAATAAATTAGTTCTGACTGTTTCTAAATATTATTGATACAGGGGAAAACTTTAATTATAACTTTTTTTAATATTGGGAAATAATTCTGTTATCAACATTTTGCTACCAGACTATAATTTGTAAACTCTTTCACACCTTCAAAGAGATGAGGAAAATTAAATTATGGACCAAAACTTGGAATATCTGTACCGGTTACAAAAAAACTACAGGTACTGACAAATTTTGAACAAAATGTAGATTTTTGAAGATTAGCTTTTGAAGGATTTTGAAGATGATAATATAGTGAATAAGTTTAAGACATATTTAGAAGTTTTAAAATAAATTAAAAATAATTTTATTCACAACAAAATTTATATTTTTGAATATTTCAAATAAAAAAATTAGAAGAATTTGGAAAGGTTTCAAGAGGGTAAAAAAATTGTTTTCAGATTTCTCGGAAAATTTTAAATGATTTTTCATTTTACAGCATCTATTTTAAGAGAAAAATTAATAATATTTGAATGTATTCCAAAACATTTCCAAAATTACCAAAAAAGAATCTGAAACCCTTGAAGGCAATTTTTTAATTTTTGCAGAATTGTTTTAAAATTTTAGGGAAAATTAAAATAATTTTAAAAGATATAAATAAGTTTTTAAACCATTTCTATAAACTTCAAGCAAAATGTAGATTTTTGAAAATTACGAAATAAAATTATAAAGATATTAAAGATTTTGAAAGGTTTTCAGACAATAAAAAAATTTTCTGAAGATTCCTGGGAACATTTAAGGTGATTCTTTATTTTATTAATATTATAAAAAGAATATTCAGAAAGATTTTAAAACAAATCAAACGATTTCCTAAATTAAAAAAAATGAATCCGGAAGATTTTAAAATAATATTAGGAGTAATTCAAGTTAGTTTAAAAAATGTTTATGAATTTTTGAAATTGCGAAGAGATTGAAAATGTTTTAAAACTTTGAAAGATATCCAAACATTTATTAAATATTCTTAAACTTTTTTCTATAGTGATTCGATATTTATATTTGGTATTAAAAATGATTCTTGTTTTAAATTATAATTTGCCTAATTTTTTTTATTCTGTACTGCAACATATTTTTTTTAGAAATTCAACAATTTTGTTGAAAATTCGTCTTTTTGGTTTCAAAATTCATCTCTTTTGATAGAAATTTCATCTTTTTTCAATCTGCAAATGTTTGGCTTAAAATTAAATTTCTTTTTAGATGAATTGAACTCCGTTTAATTTAAAATTCGAAATATTTTTCAGTTAAATTGTTAACTATTATATTTGTCGTCGAGAATTCATCTTTTTTTGATTGAAAATTCAACTACTTAGTTAATGGTTAAACTAATTTGTTGAAAATTCACTTTTTTGGTTGAAGATTCATCATTTTAGATCAAAATTAATTTTTTCAGTTGAAAATGCAAACATTTTGTTGAAAATTTGTTTCTTCGGCAGGAAATTAATCTTCTTGGTTGAAAATTTATCTTTTTGGTTGAAGATTCAACTATTTTGTTCAATTTTTTGTTTTGTATGAGTTAAACTATTTTTTATTTTAAATTAAAATCTTTTTGGGTTGAAAAATCAACAAATATTATATTTCGTTAAGAATTCATCTTTTTTTTTTTTTGAAAATTCAACTAATTCGGGTAAAGATAATCTTTTTTTTTGTTTTCCTAGTTATTTTGCTCCCCAAATCGAGAAATTACATGCGCAGGTAGCGCACGATTGATGTTCGTAGTCCTATATAAAAAAGTGATGTTACCAAATATTTTTAAAATATGTAACACATTGTTGTCTGAAATTTTATAGCAAATTTCCAAAATAATTTAAAACTTGTGAAGATTTCGAATTTTGTGTAAATGTAGATTTTTGATGATTTGGAACAAATACGTTTTTTAAGAATTCTTAAATATTTCAAGAGAATGGACAAATTTACTTTAGATTCTGGGTAATATTTAAAATTATTTTATATTTTGCAAAATTAATTTTAAGAGATTTAGATTTCAAAGAATATTTACAATATTTGAACAATTATGGGGTATGTTGGCGTTAGTGTTTTTCGTCGAAAGATGGTATTTAAAAATAATGATGTTTCAGATTATCATTCAGAATCATTAAAATCACCGTTTTTGTACAATGCTTTTTTTTTTGCTTTTTATACTGGAAATCGGTACTCGTATTAAAAAATAATTAGATTTTAAGGAAAATACCAAATTTTTTAACAATTTTAGATTATGTTAAGATTTTTCAACCCGAAATCGGTTAGTTTGAACAACAATCATTAGGCTTAAGAGATAATTCACAATCTTAAACAATTTTTTTTTATGTTTGAAAAATCAAATAATATTCGAACAATCATAGGGTACGTTAGCGTTTTCCACAGAAAATCGGTTATTTTAATCAAAAATCATATGAATTCAAAAATTGACAGTCCAGATCAAAGAACCGGTTATAACTTTCTGGCTCCCGAGCGCCAGAAAGTTATAACCGGTTTTATTGTCTATACATCAATTTTCATCAATTATCAAAAATATTATCCTTTCTTTATTTTTATTATATTTTAGATAATAGATACAATAAAATACCAACATTTTGTGTAAATATTAATTTTTTGTATTTTAATTACAAATTTGCGTGAGAAAATAATAATAATCGCGCGCATGTTTGTTTTATAGTAATTAGAAAAACGTGGGCAATGTTTTATTTTTCAGTTCGTTCTGGATTTCCTTCATGAAAAAGAGGTTCACTTTTTATCTTTTAAAACATGCGGCTTCGTTCAATCAAAGTTCTTTCTCTCTAGTATGTGCTGTCGATTCAAGAACATGTTTTTGCCTTTTCATTTTAACATGTTCTCCAAGAGAAGATTCTTTGGCTCTACTGTAAAAATGAAAATTTCCTTTTTAGAAATATCCTACTGCAACTGATGCTAGTTTTTTAAAGAATTGGCCTGATGCGGTTGAGCAAGAGGGTTGGTTTAGGGTCTGAGAAGATCGGAAGAGCAACGGATAGACGTTAGCCGGTGTGCATGCCACCTGTTAGACTTTTTAGCCTTATCGCTTAAGCTGCATTTGCAGCTGTAAATGCAGGTACTGGATACCTATCCAGCGCTTGATCCTCTTCAACTAACAGAATCTTACATTAGAGTAGTCAGTAGACCAACGGGATAAACTTCGTAGCTCGTGCTCGGAAGTCGGAAGATTTAATAAAAAAATTGATACATTTTCAAAATTATATTATTTTAAGCAATTTTAAGCTAGAAACATGTATTTGTACATCAAATTTGTTTTGAAATCTTCTCAAATATTCTCTTAATTATTTGTTTATAAAATAATTTAAAAAATTTCCAGTAATCTAATGAAAACATTTGTTTTTAGTTTTTCTAGGAATTTTGATAAAAATTGTCATTCTTTGGAAACCTTGCAAAATGCTTGTAAAGCTTTTAAATTCTGTGTTCGAAATCTTTAAAAATCTATATTTTGTTTTAAGAGTTTTGAAATATTTTCAACGTTTAAATTATTTTGTGATCTTATAAAAACTTCTAAATATATGTTAAACTTACTTGAATTTTTTATGAATAAATAATTGTTTAATTTTTATGTAATAATCAGAATTTTGTTTTTGTTTTAAATCTTTTCAAATATTCTAATGAAATTATGGTCCTACATAAATATACAGTTCTACAATAATTTACATAAAATTAGAAGCGTTTTTGTGATGCCAAACAGCAAAATTAAAAAAATTACAATCCTGCAGTTTTCTGTAATACCTTGTAGATTTTTACAACAAAGTAATAAAAATATTAATCAAAAGTTATACAAATTTTTGAATTGTAGAATCTTATACCTTTTTGTTATTTTTTTACTGTACTACTACTAATTTAATTTCTGTAATGACATTTCGAATATTGAAAGCGTGACTACATTTTTACAAAGTCCTGTTATCCAAATTTTGGACATTAAATTTTATTTTCTGCTTAGTATTAGGGAATTTGCCGTACACCTAACCTATTTCCAGTTCGGTTGGATTACTGAAGTTTCTGTAATACTAACCCCAACGCTATTCTTGACCACTTAATCTTGCGGGAAATTCCGTAATACTAGATAGTGTCTGAATTTTAAATTGCTGAATTTTGAAGTCTTCCAATTTTAAATTGAACAATGTTGAATTTGAAATTATTCAATTTTACATTGTCTAGATTGCTCGTTACCAAATCAAAGAATACAAATTATTTAGTTTTCAACGTTATAAAATTAAGGAAAACATTCCACTAACCTATACAATTGTCTTGCTTTTTAGGGTTTCGTAACTGCGGGCATACAAAATTATAGTTTCGGTCGGGTATCCGTCCGTCCATCGTACTTACGATAGGGGAAGTGAAGAGAAGTGAGTGGAGGGCAAGTAGGAGAAGTGATAGGAGATTGGTGATGGGAGGGGAATGGGATGAACAGGGATGGTCGGGAAAAGGAGGTGTAGTAAGGGAGTGACGGAAGGACTGGAAAGGGTGGAGTAGTAAGGGTTTAGGCGAAGGACGGGAAAGGGAGTAGTAGTAGGGAAATGAAAGTGCGTTGGGGTGGGGGAACTCGGGAAGTGAGAGCAAGTATAGGGGTGAGGAAGTAGGAATGAGGGGGTGAATAAGGGAAGTGACGGGGGAAGTAAGAGAAGGGATAGTAGGTGAAGGGTAAATAAGTGATAGGAGGGGAATTCGGGAGGGGTGGGAAGTGTGCTAAAGGTTGGGGAGTATAGGAGGTAAAGTATGGAAGGGGGAGAATCGAATTAATGTATTAATAAGCTGCGAAACTCGTTTTTGTAGACGCGTGGCTCCTACTTTGACTAATTTTTATATAATTAGAGTGAATGGAAATTCAATTGCATAGTATAAAGTGCTAAAAACAAATGGGCCTAATCATTAAGTGTTACTTTTCACATATTTTTCATTAATTTCGGGGCTGCTAAAGGTCAGGGAATTCTGGAAAGTCAGAGAATTTAAAAATGTTTAGAGAAAATTAGAGAATGTCATGGAATGTCAGGCAAACCCTGAAAGAGTTAGGGAATTTTGGCTGAAGTGAAGTTGAAGTTAATAAAAATCTGTACGATTGTTGTCACTGAAAGTGTTTAAAATAAATGTAGAAATAACGTTTTTTCCATTATCAATATGGATCTCCTAGGTATAGTGTTGTTTTTATAATTAAAATACAAAGGACGCCGCACCAAATGTACAGTAAATGGCTTTTTGCAACAAATTCTAGATCTAATTTTTTTTTGTATTTTCGAATGTGTAAAGTAAAAATTCGAAATTAAAAAGTAAGAGAAATGGACAGTTTTTAGACAAACACTTGTCAAAGTTTCAATTTTTACATGTATTTTAATAGAAAAATGCTTATTTTAGTGAAACGTTTTTTTTTTCTCAAAACCTGTTCGATAGATTTGGCTAAAAGTTTCACATTTTGACGATCAGACTTACCGAAACTAAAGGTTCATACCCATGAACTAGAAAGATTAAGGATTTTTTTGGGTATACAGAATGTTTTGGAGATGTTTTCATACGTTAAACATCCAAGTATGGAAATCATTATTTCTTAGTAACTAAAATCACAAAAGATTTTTCATTCAACTGCTACGGTATGTAATCACTTTCAAATAAGTAGAGGAAGCGTGCATAGCAAGAATATGTCTTTAAATTAATTTCAAGGGATGTTTTAACATTCAAACCAGGAAAATGGCAATTCCTTAATGAAAAAAAAACACAAGAGATGTTCTCAGTGAAATATTAGGGTAGGAAATGATTTTAAAATAAGTAAAAGATACGTTTACTTACTAGGATATATCTCTGAATTTACTTAAAAGGTTGTTTTATTATCCCTTGAACATTAAATCCGGAATATCTACATTTCTTAATAACTAAAATCACACAAGGTTTTTTGATTAATCTATGAGGATAGAAAATCATATTAAAGTAAGTAGGGAAGGTGTACACAACAAGGATATGTCTTTGAATGATAATGATTTCCTTCCTTCAAGATTAAAATAATGTAAATCAACAATTAATACACATTCCTATAGCTTCTTATTCTTATTGTACTATCTATGACTTAGGGATGATTACATTACCCTGAAAATAAATTCTAATGCAAATCCTGCTAAAAGCGCTTTCTGTGTATGTTTTAAAGTGATTTTGTTGATCAATGTATTAATAAAAAAATCTCTGGTGCTTTAACCCGTATAAAATATCGTTTTCCTTGTTTCGATAATTAAGGGATGTTTAAACTACCCTGACAATAAATGTATGTTTTAAAAAATGTTGTAGGCCTGACTATTTATACAAAAAATCTTTAGTGATTTATCCCTTGTTAATTTCTCTGCTTCTCTAATTAAGGGATGATTAAAGAACCCTTTGCAAAAATGCAAAGACATATCCTTGTCGTGTAAACCTTCCCTAATTACTTTAATATGATTTCCTATCCTCATAGATTAATCAGAAAACCTTGTGTGATTTTAGTTATTAAGAAATGTCGATATTCCGGATTCAATGTTCAAGGATAATAAAACAACTCTTGAAGTAAATTCATAGATATATACTAGAATACTAAAATAAGCATTTTTCTATTAACCCGGCATCATGGGGATCGAAAAGTGTTACACGGACGTAGGGGTAGGTCATATAGACCCGCTTATTAGATATGAATTATACAAGTACTTTATTAATAAAAAAGGTAAAATGCAGCTCCGGCTACTGAGAAGAACGGCAACGTCGCACGCATAGTAACCGAACTTCAAGCAAAGTAAAATGTGCCGGGTCTCACAGACCCAACCCCCATGACGCCGGGTTAAAATACATGTAAAAATTGAAACTTTGACAAGTGTTTGTCTAAAAACTCTCCAGTTTTCTTTCAAATTTTTGCTCTGCAGGTTCGAAAATACCAAAAAAATTAGATTTAGAATTTTTTACAAAAAGCCATTTACTGTACATTTGGTCTATAACGTTGAGAAAAATTGAAAAATGGTGATTTTGTAGCAACCCTGAATATCTTCATATTCTAATCATAGTCAAGTTTCATGATCACTGGGACATCTACCATAAAATTGTATAAATTTGAGCTTTGAAATTTGAAACAGTTTAACTCGGATGATTATTCTCCTCTGTAGTCAGATGACTGCTTTTTTCTGTATTAAAGATAAAAAAAAGTTATTATTCCAATTTTACATAATCCAATCTTAAAATCTTTAAACGAGACCATTCACATCGAGAGGTACTGGCTTTCAACATTACATTAGATTTCCATTTGCATTAATGGCCGCACACAATGTACAGATCATTTTTATCTTGAAAGATTTATGGATACACTTATATATTAAAAATATATCGCTGATAATAATAAGTTCACAGAGTGCCATTAAAGTTGAAGCAAATGTCAAACAAGAGAGGGGGTATATGGGGAAGGGGGGATCAGTTAGTAAGTTCTCTTTCGATTTCATTCAATTGCATGTGGGTGACTGAGTCTGTAACTCTGTAACTCTGTAAATGTATAACGGACACGTGGGCTTGTGACTAATGTAAACGACTCGCCTCGCCCCGAACGACTCTGACCTACGTTTATGTCGAGTGACAGAAATAAATTACACCGGTTTAGGAACTTTGAAAAAAGGCGAAATCGCAAATATAACGTGAGCAGTAAATATTTTTCCTCCTCACCTCACGAGCACCAGTTATAATAATCGCTCGTTCATTAAGAGTTCGCTTTGCAGTTATGTGGCGTGTAATCTGTCGGGGTTAATTTATCGCGAAAGACTTTCTTGTATTTACTAATTAATAATTTTATTTTGCACCTTTCATTATAACGAGTGGCTACAGATTAATTTCTGTTGTTGTTTCGAAATCTCGCCGTACTGGTAGAGTATCATTTAATCTATTATGATAACTTTAAGCAATTTAGTGTAGAGACATGTCTTACGAGGTCTGTCCGGAAAGTATCCGACCTTGTGGTATACCAGAATTAGTTGTTAATTCTGGTCAATGGCGATGAAATTCCCTTCAAAATACTCTCCTTTGGAAGCTAGAATCTTCTTCCAACGATCCTTCCACTTTCGGAAGCCCTCCTTAAAGTCACCTTGCGAAATAGCTAACAGCTTCTTCGTCGCATTCTGTTTTATTTCCTCTACGTCCTGAAATCGTTTTCCTTTTAGATGATACTTCAATTTAAGAAACAGCGAGAAATCACAGGGAGCTAGGCTAAGACTGTATGGAAGCTACCGACGTTCTGTAAAGCCGTATTTCACAAAAAATTGCTGAATAAGCTGCGATTAATAGACAGGTGCGCTGTCGTGGTGAAGGACCCAGTCGCCACTTTTCCACAAATCAAACTCAAAATTTCCAAAACAATAAATTTTGGAATCTCGAGGTCTTCATCTATCTCTCTCGCTGTTGAACGACGATTTCCATTAATTAAGACTCGCTCTCTTTCTAAATTTGGAGGTGTTTTTTCCGATGCGGGTCTGCCAGAGGGAGGGTCTTATTCCACTGAAGTACGAGCACTTTTAAAATGCGTAAACCACTCTTTAATTTGAGTATCACTCGTAGACTCATCAGCCAAGTTTTTGTCAAAATTTAATGCATGCTCTTTGTTCGGTGCGTTCCGTCATCCTGAAATGCGACACGTCGTTTTTAGACGTTTACGCAACTGCGTACACTGATCCACTAAAGATTCGCAGGTCCATGTCACTTAGTAGGGGGCCTCACAGATGTCTCTCCTAAAATCAATACCTGCTTTTGATAATAGCAAAACTAGAAGTTCGGATACTTTCCGGACAGATCTTGTATGCAGGATGACCGTCAGGGTGCCCAAAAAAAGTATTATTGAATTTTACAAACACTACTTTATTGGTCAAGGAAAGTCAGGGAAAAGTCAAGAATTTTGAAACAATCTTGCACACGTCAGGGAGTTTCTATAAGATGCATGTTAAATATCTGTCAAGGATAATACATTTTAATTAAAAAATTTTTGATATAAAAATGTTTTATTCCGTTTATAAAATATTATACAATAAAAATTTTACAATGTGAAAATTTTGGTTTCTGAATAATAATGGTCAGGGAAAATGAAAAATCAGTTAGAAAGTCAATCAAAGTTAGGAAATTTCCTTCTATTTCTATTGCTATTTCGTTTTTCAGTTGTTTCCTCCTCACAATTATATTTTTATTTAAAAATTTTAATATTTCGATGCAAATTCAACAAATTTGTTAAAAAGGCATCCTTTTTTATTAAAAATGACTATTTTTGGGTTGAAAATTCAACTAAAATCTTCTTTGGTTGAAAATTTAACTTTTCTTTTTAAATTCGTCTTTTTGACTTAAAAATTGATCTCTTTTGGTAAAAATTTCATTTTTTTTTTGTTTAAAATGCAACTGTTTGATTGAAAATTAATCTTCTTTGTTTGAGAATTTAACTCTATTTTGGAAAATTCTTATTTTTTGTTGAATTCAACTGTTTTTTATTTAAAGCTACACGGAGAAAAATGGATCGTCAGTCTGAAAATCTAGAATGTCAGACATACTATATTTGAGTTTCAACTATGGGACAGCCCCCTAGGTGGTCAGGCGTACGATCCATAGTGTGTCAAAATTTTATGGTCAGCTTCACTATCCCAGAGTGTAGAGTTTACGATCCTGGAGTTTAAAACTGAATATCACAGGAATTTTAGTTTGATTATTCTGTAGTGTCAACTTAATCATATCAGTTGGTCAACTTTATAATCTTTTGTCCTTCTTCTACCTACATATATATATTCCTTAGAGTAAGAAAGACAAAAGAGACGGAAATTAAATTAATAAATGAAGCCTGAAAAACATGAACGTTGATATAAAATCGATCAATTCTGAAAGCATCTTTATTATTTTTGAAGAGTAGGATGACTTGAGACATGATTGTATATGTAT
>CAKNWT010062752.1:0-14787 GCA_932066315.1 Andricus coriarius | reverse complement strand
TGTTATAAAAAAAGTCAATTTTGCGGAATTTTTGTGTTTTTTTTTTGTTTAAACTAATTATTTGAAATTTGTTGAAAAATAAACAGAATATAATTATTACCATTGTTTTCTTCATAAAAAATTAAAGAAAATTCACTATATTAAAGTTGTTTTGCTACAAATAAAAAGCACTGTGCCACGGCAAAAGTTTGGGGTTCTGTATCACCCCATGTAGTCCTTAGAGGATAGTATAACCCCATATAGTCCTTATAGGGTTAAGTTGTTCAAAACTGCAAGTTTAATTTTTGAAATCGAAGTCAAATAATTTTTGTTTAAAATAACTGATTCCGGTGAGAAATATCCGGTAAATATTCTTTGAAATCTAATGATTTTTCTATTATTAATAACAATTTCTGACGAAAAACACTAAGATAACGTAACAAAAAATTATTTCAAACTGTAAAATAATTTTCATTTAAACCTAACTTTTTTATATAACAAAGAGATAAATCAGAATTAGGATTCTTATTTAAATTTCATAAAGTACCTACTGAGAGTCCATTGGATGATTATTAATTTGCCAAATTATGGATTGAATGTTTACTTATTGCATTATCATGTAAAATTATGTAAATAATACATTTTTAACACGGTTTTTTTTAAAATAAAAATTCGCTTTATTCTTGAGTTGTCAATAGTTCAAAATGGAATTTTCATTTTTCACCATTTTTCAACAGTTTCATTTTCGAGAGTTGAATTTTCAAAAGTTAAATTTTAATCCTTACTTAAAAATTTTCTTCCATTTTCATTTTTTTTTCATTTTTAAAAATACCAATTTTCGGTGTTAAACGCCAACGTAACTTAAAATTGTTAAAAATTAATGCATTTTTGTTTAATCTATAGAATTTTTAATAAAAATATCAATTTAGGATGACGAACACTTACCAAAATTCGAAATTGTTGAATTGTCGGATTTAAATCTAATGATTTTTGTTTAAAAATACCAATTTCAGGTGAAGAAGCACCAACGTAACCTAAAGTTGTTAAAAATTGTATATATTCTTTGAAATCTGATTTCTTTTATATACTAATAATTACCGACGAAAAACACTAACATAACGTAACATTTAATTGCTGATAAATCTTCTTTGAAATTTCATTATTATTTTTTTAAATAACCAATTTTACGTGAAAAACGTTAACATAACCTTCAATTGTTCCAAACTTGTAAATCTTCTTTGAAATCTATATTGAAAAGCGCAAGCTTAACTCACAATTGTATAGAAAATGTAATCTTTTCTTGAAATCTTATTTTTTTTACTAAAAATACCGATTTCTGGTGTCATCAACATAACCTAAAATTGTTGAAGTTATTTGTGAATCTCCTTTCAAATCTAATTTTTTAAATTGAAAATTACGAATTTCCGATGAAAAACACTATCATTGTCCAAAATTGTTACAAGATTCTAAAATTTGTTTAAATTATAATTATTGTTATTTGTAAAAATATCAATTTTTGGTTTATAACGCCAATGTAATCTAAAACCTTCAAAATCTAATGATTTTTGTTTAACAGTGTCAATATCGTCAATATACGTTAAAAATACTAATAAACTCGAATAAACCCGAAAAACGTAAATAGTTGACAAAATTTTCATTTTTTAAATTCTTAAAATATAATAATTTTTGATTCAAAATACCCATTTCCGGTGTAAAGCGCTAAGATAACCTACAATTGTTGGAAATTGGTAATCTTAATGATTTTTGTTTTTGAGTCTTATTACAAGTTTTAATGAATTGGACAATATTATTAAAAAGCACAAATGTTTCTCAATTTGCAAAAGGTTTCCTATAGTTTTTCTTATTGAAGGGGATTATTTGTAGATTTAATTAACAAAATTTCAAATTTAAGATGTAAAAGAACGTATAAAACCGGCTTCAACACGTAGTTCTTCCCCTTGATTTTCAATTTATTAATTTTGCACTTTAGATTAAAATGATTGAATTTTAAAAATCATGGAGCACAATTTGAAAATTAATCATTTTTAGCAACTTAGTTTCAAGATCCTAATTTAAGAATGCTTTCAATATTAAACAAAGTTTGGAATTGTTTATTTTTTAACGCTTCAAGTTCTAATTGAATAATTTTGAAAGTTTCCAATTAGAAAGAATATTTTCAAAATTTTCAAAATAATTAAACTTTAAAGGTTCACAATATTTAAAATTCTTAAACTTTGAACCGTGAAAATGAAAGTGTTTTTTTGTAAACTTCTGAAATTAATGGATTCAAACTTGAAGCTTTAAAAATTCCAAATTTCGTTTAAAAATTGAAGCATTCTTAAGTTGGGATCTTGAAATTAAGTAATATTGATAACTGAAGTATACTAATAATAAATAAACTTTCACATTGACATGGCAGAAAAAGTCAGGAGAAAACAAAGTGAATGAATAAATTCGAAGATTATTATTATTAATTTTTTATTTTAGAAATAGAATTTGAATTAAAATTAGAATTTGGATCTCTAAAAAGGGGAAGCACACGTTGGAAGCTTTGTAAATTTAATGAATTTTTTCAATAGAAATGTTTGCAATTTGGAAATCTCTGCGATAGTTTGATTAATTTCTTTTGGAATCTGCTTTAACAGACTAGAAATTATTAGAGAATTTTGAAATTACTGCATTTTTAAAAATCAAAAATGGATACAATTTTCAATTCTACAAAATTAAAAATAGGATTTGAAATCCTCTCAAATAGATATTTTTGATAATAAGTAATCAGTAGTGTCTTTATTCAGAATCGTAAATTTTACGTGAATCGAGTTGAAACTCAACGCTTGTCTACACAATTAGCTATAACATACAAATGAATAATTACTTTTAACTTTCGCCCCATAAGTCTTTTTTATAGGATCCCAAAAAACCCCATAGGTGAAAAATTGGGTTTGCGAGTTTTTGGCGCTAATTACGATTTTTTGCAGTTTTTTAAATACAAATTGCTTCCAATACATGGGTGATTGTCAAATTGTAGGCAAATCTTAGCACCTACAGTGGCAATCACATTATTATTAGGAATTAAATATTTCATAGCGGAAATCGATCATATCACATCTAAAAATTTTAAATCCAAAAGGGGGCAGTTGTTAAAATAAGAAATAATAATGAAATTCTTACATGAAGTACGGAAAGTGGATTTGAGGCTGGGAGTTTGATGAAAGAGAGCAAGAGCTTTTAAAAAGTTCAAAATCGAATACTGTAACGCATGCCATTTAGGGAAAACGAAATATTTAACTATTGTAGATTATTATTTTTTTTTAATTTCAAGAGAAGTTCTACTTTTTATTGAGACGATTGAGACTGGCTGCATATAATATTTGAAACCTGCAAAATTCATTAATTTGTCACAATTGTGAATAAAAATTACATAAAGTATACAGTATATTATTAATAAGAAAACTACCAAACTGTGCTGTAATATAATTTGTAACACATCTCTTTCTTTCTAATTAACTTATTTAGCTCAAATCTTGAGATCTGTATATTTATAAATAGAGGCTAGGAAACAGAAAACAAAGCGACCACCTGATCCACGCGCACGCGTATATAAGCAGTTGTACACTCCTCTATTGTACCGTACGGGAATGATGCGAGAAAATTGATGAAGTTAAGCCTTTTTTAATATTTATAAAAAATAACAGATTTCAATCATAAAAAGTCACCTACTGATGAAAGAAAACACCGCTGAGCAAGTAACGGAATGGTTTTTATCATTTTTGTTCACTGCGAAACTGGTTTTTAACTCACGTACGGTAATGACGTTATTGTTGTCAAAATGCACTTTTCAGTTCTAATATCGGGTTCACAAAAAAACGAGTTAATATTTCAAGCTCAATTTTATAGAATCTTGTATTAAACGATACGCTTAATATTTCTGTGTTTATTAATCAATTTAACTACAATATTTTACTAAATAAAAAGACGTACGGTAATGATTTCTGAAATGACAAAAATCGAGGGAAAGACTTTAAGGTTTTTACAATATTATTTATTTGACTTGAAAAATGTGCATAAATTTAATTTATGTTCATCTAAAATTTACAAACTTGAGACGTTAAGCGTTTTTCAGACTATTTTCTAAAAAAAGGAGAAAAACAGTTCTCCTTGTGCAAAGTGAGGTTGGGACACCGTACGGTAATGACGCTTGGGGTGTTCTTTTAATTAATTATAGTAAATCGGAACGCAAATAAAAAAAAAGAAATGACCATTTTGTAGAGGGTGATAATAACTATACAGTATTACTTCCTAATGTTAATTAAATGTTTTTAATACATTTTTTAAATAACTTATTTTTTATAGCAATTTTCTTTTAGAATAGAGTCAGAAAGTCGCCATTTTTTCCGAATTTTTCAATTTTTTTCAGTTTTTTAGTTAGAGCGAGGCAATAATCAATTAAAATTGCGTTTCTTTTTAATATTTGCCACTTTTTGTTTACTTATTAATTAGTATGAGGTAATATTTAATTAAAGTTGACAAACATAATAATTAAATATGCAATTATTAATGTTAGAAAGTTGCGCTTTTTTCTGAAATCTTCAGTTTTGCTTTGACATTTTAGTTATGGACTCAAAATATTCAAATATTCAAAATAATAATAAATTGTTTAAAAACTATGGTTTTTTAACTTTAATTAATTATTATAATGAATGGTTTAAACAATTATTTCCGTTAAATTTAATTGATTATTGCCTCGCTCTAACTGAAAAGTTAAAAAATTCTAAAAAACGGCGACTTTCTAATTCTATTCTAAAAGAAAATTGCTATAAACTATAATATATTGCTTAAACAATTTATTTGAACATCTAATTATCAACATAAAGTAATAATTTATGCATAAGAATCGATTTGTATTAAAAATCGTAATTAGCGCCAAAAACTCGCAAAAACCGATTTTTCACTTACGGGTTTTTTTGGTACTCTATAAAACAGACTTATGGGGGTGATATTTAAAAAGTAATTTTTTATTCATATTCTGTGGTTAATTATGAAGATAAATGTTGGGTTTCAACTCGATTCACCTAATATTGACGATTCTGAAACAAATGTACAGAAACGTGTTTTTTTCTTATGGGGAATACGTGTTGAACTTTATGGGGCTTGCGGAACTGCTAAATATAATTTTTTTAATGCATTTATTTTTTTGTGGTTTCGAACAAATTTGGGGACAATATGCGTAAACATTCAACAACAAAAATTGAACTTTGAAATTTGAAATCAAATCAAAATCGAAACAAATCTAAATTTGTTCAACTTTATGGGGCTTGCGGAACTTCTAAATATCATTTTTTTAATTCATTTATTTTCGTGTGCATTCGAACAAATTTGGGGGTAATATGCGTGAAAATTCGAGAAAAAAATGTGAACCACCCTTCTGCAGGTGCACTAGAAATATTTAAAAAACCGAGGCGCTTTTCTGCTATCATTCATCCTGTGTCAATGGGAAGCAAATAACTGCACTTCCGGTCTTCAGTGAGAAGCATTTTAAATTGAAATTTTAGAAATGTTAAAGATTATAAATATATTATCAATAAGTATCATATAATGTAGTGTCACGTGGCATTAAAAGTGATTTGACAGGTTTTTTACTAAAACATGTGATTGCAGTCGAAAAACAAAAATTACTGTTATTTTCATCGTTCAAATTTGAAGAATTTCAAGTAGTGTGCACCTTTAAAGTTTAATTTAGATTTGGACGCATGACGCTACCTGATGCAACTAGTACAGTGAGACTCCGGCACTCATGCTGTTTGTCACGCTTGACTGAGCACCGTCTCTCTCTATCTCGGTCCCGCGGCTCCCCTCATCACGAAACTGCTAAGGACATCAATTCTAGGACTATAGTGAACCGTGGGTTCTTATATCGGGAGTTAAGTGTACAATTTTTTGAAAATAATAAAGTATACGAAATAAATAATACTTTTTCCGGGACTGTAGGCGGACTAGAAATTAAAAAACCGAGGCCCTTTTCAGCGAATCATTCTTTCTGTGTCAATGGGAAGCAGATGACTGCACTTCAGGCCTTCAGTGAGAAGAAGCATGTAACAGGTGTAAACAAATGAGGTAGTGCTGAGCAGCTTTACCTGTCGCAACGAGAAGTACACTTGGCTTATCTGCAGCACAAAATCATGAAGTTCTTTATGTACTGAATACTTGAATTCTAAAAATAGCTGCATGCACGAGTTGGAATTATTATTAATACAGGTCCTTAGACCCCAGATTAGCTTTTAATCCTGGTCCTTTAATCCTTAAAAAGGAATTTAGAATTGACGAAGAAAAAATTGCCAGAAAAATTCACTGTATAAGTTGGAAAACTAAGTTAGAAGTTTATATTTTATATACAGAAAAGGGATTAAATCTTATGAAATTGTCAATATTTTTATTTACTTTATTTAAGATCTTTTTGAAGATTTTTTTTTAATTTTAAAGTTTTATAATCCCACGGACGACTCAAAAATCCCGAAAAATAAAATTTCCGAATAATAAAATTCCCAAATTGGAAAATCCCCGAATAATAAAATTCCCGAATTGGAAAATTCACCAATAATAAAATTCTGGAATTGGACAATTACCAAATTATAAAATTCCCGCATTGGAAAATTCCCCAATAATAAAATTCTGGAATTGGAAAATTCCCAAATAATAGAATTCCCGAACAGTTTATAATATTACCGAATTGGAAAATTCCAGAATAATACAATTTCTGACAGTTTATAATATTACCAAATTTAAAATTTCCCAAATAATAAAATTCCCGACAGAAAATTGCCGAATTTAAACAATTGAAATTTTTGTTATAAATATTATTTATTTACTAAAGATACAATAATCAAGTATTTTCATAACAAAAATACTTTTAAAGTTTCTAAAATTATTATATATTTAATAACAAAAGTTTTAATTGTTTAAATTCGGGAATATTATAATGCAGGAATTTTCTAGTTTGGATATTCTATAATTCGGTAATTTTCTGTCAGGAATTTTCCAATTCGGTAATATTATAAACTGTTCGGGAATTTCATTATTAAGGAACTTTCTAATTCAGGAATTTCATTATACGAGAATTTTCTAAATATGGGATTTTATTATTCGGGAATTTTATTAGGAAATTTTATTATTGGAGAATTTTCCAATTCGGGAATTTTACAGTGCCGAGAATTTTATTTTTCGCGATTTTTCAGTCGTCCTAATTTAACTTGAATTTCAATAAAGTAAAAATTTTAAATCTTTAAACAGAGTGGCCGCAAGTCAGGAAAAAAGCTGGAAATTAAGCAAAATACAGGGAATTTCGCTGGCCAGAGAAAAGTCAGAGATTTTGAAAAAAAATGCAAAAGTCAGGGAACTTCTGTATGAAGCACTTCAAGTAACTGTCAAGAATTATCAGGGCTTCCACACAATTACTTTCAGTCATTTTTTTCTCAAATCACTTTTTAAAAATAAAGTCACTTTTTAAAATGAAAAGATCAATTTAGTCAATTTTGTTTCGATAAACTAACTCATAGGTTGACCACTATTGAATTCAGGTCCATACCTATTTCTGAATTTTCTTGAATTCTTTTGAAAACTTCTAGCGTATTTTAAAAGATTCTAAGAAATTCTTAATAGATTTAAATAATTAGAATTGATTTCTCTCTAAAAAAAAATTACGTTATTTTTAAAATTCCATGTAATTTTCAAGAGCTTTGAAAAGTATCAAGGGATTTCAAAAGATTACAAAGGGTATGAAACATTTTATGGTAATTTAAAAATATTCCAAGGGATCTCATAAAATTTCTGAAGATTTCGGGAAATTTCAGATTTTATGCAATTTCACGGATTTTATAATATTTTAATACATTCCAAGGAATTTATTCACAAGAATAATTGAGGTACTTCTTATGATTTAAAAGCTTTTCAAATATTTCACGGTATTTCCAAAGATTTTAAAGAATGTCCAAGATTTTATGATATTTTAAAATATTCCAAAGATTTGTCAATTGGTTTCAATAAATTAAAGGGATTTCAAGAAATTAAAAAAAAAAAATTGTGGAATTTTAAAATGTCTTAAAAATTTTAAGGGCTATCAAACGATTTGAAAGGATTTGAAATATCTTAGGGTATTTTTAATACGTTTCAAAAATTGTAAGTGATTCAAACGGATCGTAAAAATTTCCGGGTATCTTTGAAAATTCCAATGAATTTTCGAGAGCTTCAGAAATTTTCAAGGTATTTCAAAATATGTTAACAGATTTGAAATATTTAGGGTATTTTAAAAGATTCCAAGGAATGTTATATTGATTCCAATAGTTTGATGGGATTTCAATGGCTTTTAAAGATTTCAGGGTATTTTTGAAAATTCCAAAGGATTTCAAATATTTTAGGGTCTTTTTGAAAATTCCAAGGAATTTTCAAGAGCTTTAAAAAGTTTTAAGGGATTTTAAAAGATTTCAAAGGATTTGAACTATTTTAAGGTATTTTTGAAAATTCCAAGGAATGTTAAAGACCTTTGATAAATTTCAAAGGATTTCAAAGGATTCGAAATATTTTAAGGTATTTTTTAAAAATTCCAAGAAATTTTCAAGAGCTTTAAATTTTGTAAAGGGATTTCAAAACATTTTAAAGAATTTGAAATAGCCTACAATATTTTAAGAAATTCCAAGGAATTTTTGATTGATTCCAATTATTTGAACCGATTCTAAAGGATTTTAAAGATTGTAAGGCAATTTTAAAAATTCCGAGGAGTTTTCAAGAGATTTCAAGAGATTTAAAAAAAATTGAAATATTTTAAGGTATCTTTAAAAATCACAGGAAATTTTCAAGAGCTTTAACAAATTTAAAGGGATTTCAAAAAAATTTTTAAGGATTTGAAATATTTTAAGATATTTAAAAACATCCCAAGAAATTTTAGATTGATTCCAATAATTGGGAGGGATGCCAAGGGATTTTAAAGATTTTATGGTATTTTTAAAATTCTAAGGAATCAGACATTTAAATTATGTTAAAAGGATTTCAAAATATTTTAAAGCATATGAGATATCTTCGTGTATTTTTAATAGATTTAAATAATTTAAAGTGATTTCAAAGGATTTAAAATATTTTAGGCTATTTTAAAACATTCCAACGTATTTTAAAGATAATACAAAAATTCTAAGGTATTTCTAAGGATTTTAATGACTTCAAGGGATTTGAAAAAATGTCCTTGCAGCTGTACAGAATTTCGTGGAATTTCGAATGAAATGGAATGATTTGACAGGACATAGAAGATTTTAAGATATTTTAAACGATTTCAAAGGATTTTATCAAATTTCCAAATATTTCAATGATTTTATGGGATTTTAAGATATTTTAATGGGTTTCAAAGAATTTGTTCAGAGGAAGTGAGGGATTTCGCAGGCTTTCAAAGATTTTGAAAAGATTTCAAAATATATCTTGCAATTCGTTTGAATTCATTTTCAAAATGAAGTTCTGTGGTCATCCTGTTAAAGTTTGAATTATTATATATTTTATGCATCAAATTGGACCCATAACAATTTCGAATTGAAACGTTCCGAAAATAGAAAAATTACAGAGAGTTTCAACGTAGAAGCGTTAAAATATCCGCCAAAATTGACATATTTTTTTGTTAATGTCTAAAAAAGTCAAGAAGTTAATTTGACTGATCCAGAATCAAGTATTTTATAATTTTAAAATCCTTATACATTAAATTACATCAATAAAATTTTAAGCTTTTCTATTTTCTAGACTTTTCAAGACGAATATTATTAAATTTAGAAACAAATTTTTGTAAATATTTGGATTTGAATGCTCTTAACTTTTGGATCGAAATAATTAAAATTAAAAATGGACTAAATTCGAAAAATTTCCATTTCGGGGTGATTTTTGAATTTCAGAATTAGATCAATTTGAAATTTGAACGCCTGGAATACAAATCTATTATTTTATTGTTGCATCGCTGCATTCAATGCATTCTTGAAACTTTTTAAAATTGTCCCTACTCGACAGTATGTAATCCGGTACTCCTACTATAATTTCCAATTTCCGCTTATAATCCTCTCTTCACTACATGAAAATTTAATTAATTCTCCACGCTGGAACTTTCAAATGAGAGAGATATTTATAAATTTTTCAGTTTTCCAGTAAAAGGGATACATTTAAAAAAAAGGCTTTGTATTTTAATATTTAACTGCACTTTTTCGTCTTCAAAGTCTTCAAAAATATTCTAATTCTATATTTCCTAAAAATAGAAAATAATTTTACATTTTGTTCACGAAAACCCTCTTATTCGTGAAATTAAATTCAAACCATCTATTTTTGGAAAATGTAAATTCAGTTTGTTGACAAAATTAGAATGATTATCAAATCAGAGATTATAAAATCTGTTTTAATGGTGATTGAAGATACGGGAATACGATGGATCAACAAGTGGTTATAAATACTTAAATATAATTGATCCGGAATTCTTTATGAATATACAATCAAGATACTTTAAAAATATTTGAGTTTAATTAATTGCAATTAATTAATGAATCGAGGGCTATATTTTTTAAATTGAAAAGCAAAGGAGTCTTTTTTAAACATTTATTTTATGAGTCTTGATATAAAGACGTATTTAAAGTTTTAAAGTTAATTAGAAGAGATTTTCCCTTTTTTAAATCAGTTTATTATTATTTTATTTATTATTTCATTATTATTATTTATATAAATAAATTCCCAGATTATACTGTAGAGTATTTTATGAGATACAAATTTATAATTTATAAATGAAATTCAAATTCGGAAATATGTATTTAATTTAAAAAAAGGTCAAATTTAAAGTTTTTGAATTTGGAAAGGAACTGAGAGTGAGACCTTAAAAAATATATCATTAATATCCCTAAATAAAAAAATCAAGAACTGAAGAGATGTAAAAAGATTTAAAAACCTTTTTTCAATTTTCGTTTTTCCTCCCCTAGGGTAGATATGATCAGCCGAAATTAATTGAAATAATCTAATGGGAATTTAATTTGAGCTAAACCGAATTTCCCCTTGACAGTCTAATTTATGTGTCAGGCGACCCGGAAAAAAAGTGAGACGTCCCAGGGACGTCTGTGCACGATCAGTGCATATATGCAGCAGCGCCAAATTACAATTTCAAGTCACGCAATTTTAATACTCACACGTGATATAAAAATAAACACCAAGAAAAAAACACAGATTTGTTTATAAACCCTTATCAACAAATTTCAATTTTCTTAAGAAAAATTCTCACCTCTCATAGTACAAGAATTAATTTCCAAATTGAATCAACTTTAAAATCTAAATTAAATTCTAGTTTTTCATTTTAAACACTAAAACTCGATTTTTAATTTTCTGATTTGTGGAAAATTCTTGGTGGGTCCATTTTGGAAATCTGTGAAAAGGGGGCACTTTTTATCATTTATAATTTAAGATTTGGAGCTAAGGGGTAGTTAAAAAATGCAACCAACTCACTGACATTTTTTCGACTCTTTCAATTTTCCCTCAGAGAATTGTACCTTGTAATTGAAAATGGTAAAAACTGCAAATTTGCACTCACTTTTTCGTTTTGAATTCACCGAAACATCGCGTTGGTGGTGAGTTCCGAGCTCGGAATTTCAACCCTTAATTTTTCAGGGGCGGTACGTCCTTTGACTTCCTGAGAGAATTAAGAATCGAGGGAAAAATCGGAACTGTGGTAAGTGGTTTCCTGGCGAGATTCACCGTGGACGGCAAAGAACGCGACTGCGTGGTTTTCGTGCTTTCTTAACCCGCCTGGCGAAAGCAATATATAGACTGCTGTGCAGGCTCGAGGGTGAAAAACAGGGACGGAATTATTCAGGGGTGCATCCCTTACGATATTAAAAAATTTTTAAATAATTTTCCATTACATTTTTGTCTTAAAATTGAAGAAAAAAAGAAACAGTACAAAAAATAAGGGTTTTTAAAATTTTTCAGAATTTAAATTAGGATACTTTAAAATACTAGCATCATTTGAGGAGCAAAATAATTTGGAATTTAAACTAAAAATTTCGGGTAAATATTCATTTTTTAAGTTTATCTAATTATTTGTTTTTAAGGTTATACAAATATAATTTTCCTAAGAATCTTGAGAAAATTCAAAACGATTTTTAAAAATGTCAGAAATGCCAAATAAAAATTTCAACGAAAAAGTTAATCTTTAACTAAATAGTGGCATTTTCGAACAGAAAATATGAATTCTCAAAGAAAAAGGTATTAGTTGATTATTCAATCAACAAATATTTTTATTTTAAATAAAAAACAGGTGAATTCATCCACAAAAGACAAATTTTCAACGAAATAGTTGAATCCTCAACACGACAAGAAATTAAATTAACAAAAAATATGCATTTTCTACATAAAATATAATAGTTGATATTTCAATCCAATAAGGTTTTAATTTTGAATAAAAACCAGTTGGATTCATAGAAAATTGTCAACAAAAGAATTGAATCCTCAACCAAAAAGATGAATTTCAACCAAGAAGATTAATTTCCCGCCAAAAAAGACAAATTTTTAACAAAATGGTTACATTTTGAACCAAAGGGATGATTTTTCAATGAAAATTATGAATCTTCAATCAAAAAAGTGAATTTTCAACTAAAAAATATGAATTCTCTATGAAAAATATAATAGTTGATAATCTAAACAATATTTTTAATTAAAAAGATTTGAATTTGTCGAAACTAAAGAATTTTCAACAAAATAGTCGAAACTTCAGACAAAAAGATTTTAATTTTAAACCAAGCATTTGAAATTTTAATTGAAAAAAGATCAAATTTCTACCGAAAGAGATGAATTTTCAAACCAAAAATACGAATCCTCAACAAGCTTGCTTAATTTGCAACCAAAACAGATTTTTCAGTCCAGAATAACAAAAAATTAAGGCAATTTATAATTTGAAGCAAAAAACTAAAAACATTTTGAATGCCTATTTATTTTTCATTTCCTTTACTTATTTGATTTAAGGTTCCATAAATATAATTTTCCTATAGATTTCTCGAGAAAATTCAACAAGATTTTTAAAGATTACAGGAATGTCGAAAAAGTATCTAGAGAATTTCCAAGAAATTTAATTTTTTATTTTAGAGGATTTTACAAAATTTTAGGAGAAAGTTGAGTAGCTTGAAAGATATTTAAGACTTTTTAAGTTTGAAAAAATGTATAATATCTTAAAAACTTGAAAAATCCCTCAATATCTTTTAAACTGACTCGAATTATTCCTTAAATTATCTTAGGATCTTTCAGATTCATTTTTGAAAATCTTTTTTGATGTTTTAAAATCTTTTGAAATATTCTCTTTAAATTAATTTAAAAAAATAAAGAATCACTTCAAATATTCCTAGGAATCTTAAGAAAATTTTTTTATTATCTTGAAACTTTTAAAATCTCTAAAAACCTTCAAAATTTTATTTTGAAATCTTCAAAAATCTACATTTTGTTTGATATGTTTTTGAGATTTTTGAAATTTTTCAAAAACTTCTAAATATCTTTTGAAATAATTCAAATTTTTCCTAAAAGTTTGAAAAAATTCTAAAAAATTAAAAAAATTGCTTCCAAATCTTCCAGATTCTTTTTTAATAAGTTTGGAAATCTTTTGGCATGTTGGTAAATCTTTCTAATTATACAAAAAAATATTGTAAAATAAGGAATCAATAATAATTACAGGTAATTTATGGGTAATGATACCGACAATTTTTTATCGTTACCTGCAGTCGATATTCTATACTTCTATAGTATCTATAGATTTCGTAAACTAAGATATTCTAAGTCTTTGACCATAATTTCATTTTTTTCATGACTTTGAATGTGTGAAAAAGTTTACAAAAAATATTATGATAGCAAAGTCTTGAGAACAGAATTATTTTTCAAAATTAAAAAACATTTATAATTAAAATTATCTCTTTTATCAACAATTTTTAGCAAGGTTCAGAAATACATTTTATCATCAAATAGAATTATTTATTTGGAAATTTTCATTTACTAAATTGATGGTGCAGAAAATTCTTAATCTTGGTTAATATAGATAATAAGATAAATACATATAACCTCATTGAATCAATTTTGCAAGAAAAAAGAATCGATTGAATGGAAATTATTTTAATCGGAGAAATAAAAATGCCGATTCACGCGAATTTTTTTCATTAGCGCCACCAACAATATTCAGATAAAATTTCGTTAAAGTTATATTTTTCAGTTCTTTTTTTTAATCGGGACAACATTTAACGAGCTGAGTTGTCTGAAATATGATAAACTCAGCCGGTATAAATATCCTTCCGATGGTTCAGATTAACAAAAAGAAAAATAATTCAAGGAAATTTGCCTGAATCGGTGGTTGCTATATGGTGACCGATTGAATTTCTTAAATTTATCAGACCGTTTAAAAATGTCACAAACCGACAGACCACAATTTGCGTATATCGTAGTTTAACCATTGCCAATAATCTCACAAATTTCGATCCGATTCAAAAATGTCGAAAAAGAATGAAAAAAATTATTTTTAATTGGAGATTTCTCATCTACGACTTTTGAATCGGAGTTGACAGTTTCAAATAATAGGGTTGTTTCCAAAGTCAGATATCACTTTTCCAATGAATGGATCTTATAGTTTATAAAATTCTAATTTTAAAAACGCCCATAACATATTTGTTACGTATTGTTTACTATTTTTAATTTAATGTTGAAATATGAATTTTCTATCACGATTTCGATTGGAGGGCCCCTCTGACGTCAAAGGGGTCGGATTTTCCACCAATCACAGCT
>CAKNWT010062437.1:0-10375 GCA_932066315.1 Andricus coriarius | reverse complement strand
AATTACTCTCTCCCGTTTCGTTTGTACTATTTATTTTTAAATAACCAATTCTACCCGAGTTCGCAAATTTCCCCCAAAAAAACAGGTTTTCAAACTGCTGTTTCATCATCCTTCTTGTCCATAAATATATAACTAGGATTGCTAAATCCATCAGGAACATCCCTCCTTAAATCACTCTTCTGCTTCGGCATATTCACATAATTATCCTGCGTCCTGATAATAGAAGAAACGAATTTTCCATTTGATTTATCTTGATCATCATCAACATCACCATCTTTTTTATCTAGAGATCGAAAATTAGGAGTGTTGGAGTAGTCCAAATTAGGATCAGGTTTCACTACAGGCTTATCTCTCATGGATTGTCTTTCTTTCACAAATCTCGCTCTTTGTGCATGAATGTTAATAGGTTTGAGGTAGGGGTCATCTTCTTCCTTTAGCATTGGATCAGACTCCATGTCTTCAGAGTCAGAATCACGTAGCGATTTTTTATCAGGTGGTGAAGGAAATTGGAAGTGGGTGTGATTAAAATCATGTCGAGGACTGAAAATTAAATCGTCATTGCCTGAAGGACTCATACTGAGATAGGCAGAATCTCCAGGTCCTTCTGATGGCAAACTTGGAGAGTTGACGTACTCGTGAGTTGGAGATGAAAGTACTGTATGATCAGGAGCCGTCATCATTGTTAAGTAGTCATTCTTTCCTTCCAAAATCATTGTGTTCATATCTACATAGGGTGTGTTTAAATCCACGTAGTGCTACAGAATACAAGATTTTGTTAATACATAATTACAGTAAAAAGGATATAAATCGAATTTAAGGAAAGGACATTATCACTTTTCAATTCTATGATAAAAAATATCATATCGTAAGCTTGATTTTATTTAAGGTATCATTTTAAATTAATAAGTAGAAAGTTGAAATAAATGTCTTACCATTTTCACACTTTCTTCTAACAATTCGCCGATGCTTTCCACAAGGTACGAAAATGAAGGTCTTAAAGTTGGCTTTGCTTTCCAACATTTGAGCATTATGTCATATCTGTAAAATAATTTTGAGACAATGCGTATTTTCTTATGTAAAAACTACGGAAAAATCAGTCTATTTTAAATGAAAACGCGCAGCATGTGATTTATGTAATAATTATGTAGCTACTATGTAACATTTTATGCAATAATTTGCATTCACTTGCATAATTAATTATAGTATGTTTTATGTAATAGCTATGTATTATTGTTAATTCTTTTATATGAGCCCACACGCTGCGTGCAAAAACGAGTTACTCGCTTTTGCCCGTAGCGCGTGAACTAACACATTTTTGCCCGCACTCATATTTCGATTCTGTTCAACTCCAACCGAACTCATGATTCATTTTTGTCTACGCTGATATTTTCGTTTCATTCGCCCCTGGACGATCGAGAATAAATAAACTTGATGTGTTTATCTCCATCATAGCTCAAGCGGAAGATCAACGATTTTTCAGAAGAGTTCAAAAACGTTCTCGAAATTCGAATTTTTAAGCTTGTAGAAGCAAATTTATACTCCTGAAGTGCATCAGTGCTGAATTGATGCCTGAAAAGTTAGATTGAAAAATTATATCATATTACCCGTGCAGAAATTGCCCGGGTTGGCCCTACTACAACAAGGTTTCTGGTCGGATCCCGGCCGGGCTCCCCCTGGTTGGGTTTCATGGTCGGGAGCTGCCCGGTTACCGGCCGGGCCAACCCTGGTTAGATTTCATGGTCGGGAGCCGGCCGCCTGCGGGCCGGGCCAAACCTGGTTAGATTTCATTGTCGGGAGCCGACCGAGCACTGGTCAGGATACTTTTTTTGTAGAAATTGCACATTTTTTAAAAGCCGTGATATTATCAAAGACGCAATTACGGATTTATTAGATCAGTGAAACAGAATTTAGCTTTTTCAAATTCTTGAAAAAAACAACATTTATGTCTTCCCAATGTTTTAACTTATTAATTAAAACTGTTATCGATTCTGCAATATGTATTAGCAGAATTGTTACAATTTTTACAAGCAAAATTTGTTAACCGGTCTGTGGCCGGGTTACCCGACCAGATCCCGGCCGGTATGAAAGCCGGGATCCGACCAGATTACCGTGACGTTCTTGGCCGGATCCCGGCTAGTATCCCCGGCCGGCTCCCGGTTTAAACTGGGGCTATCCGGCCGGCTCCCGGTCGGATCCCGGTTACCATTCCTACACGGGTACATAAAAAATTATTGATAATTGTCAAAAAAATTCATTTCATTTTTAATACGCATAATATTTTGCAAATGAATTATCAATACCATGGGGCGCTAGAAATAATTGGGTTCCCATTGGGTAGAATTGGAAAACTGAAATATTCGCACTAAAACTCAACAATTTATAGATAAAAAGAGTTTTTATATTGAACTCATGAAAGTTATTGATTTTTTTATTATTTTATAAACAATTTTTATGATCCGTTATCGACATCAGCTATTTATGATGTAATAAATAAAGTTTTTCCTACGAAATCGACCAAAAATTACTCAGCAATGACACCTAGTTATCACATACTTAGTCAGTTAATAACAATTGATGCTTACTTAAATAAACCTAATCAACAAATAAACTGTTGGGCTATTTTCGACGCACTAGCTTGGTTCTTTCAACGTAATCAAATGTTATTAACTAATTTATAAACCTTTAGGGATATTTCAATGACAATCGACAGTTATTATTTTTAAGATCAATTTTTTTAACAAATTTATATTATCTCATGTATTTAGGAACTAAAAAATTCTACTTTTCACCCAGGAATTAACAGCCAATTAAATTATCAACCATTTGTTGCTATTAATCAATAACAATTCATGATTGTTTAAACAAAATTATTTTTCGGACTATTTTCAACACATCAACGTTGTTCTTTCAACGTGTAATCAACTCTTAACAACTAATTTTTGAATTTTTTTGAAACACTTGGATGACTATCAATTACTGTTATTCTTATGAATAATGTTATGAGGACATTTTTTCTTAGAATGAAGATAGAAGATCGCGGTTTTCACGAAAATTTTGCACTATTTACCCAATTTTCAATTAGATAGACATAATAGTTTATCAATTTTAAGAAACATAATTGTTTCAACAATTTATTATTATTGTGAACAATATTCACTTAGAATAATGCTAGATAATTACAGTTTTTTCTGAAATTTTGAACTTTTTGTTCACTTTTTACATGGAGTGAGTTGAATAATTAATTAAAGTTAACAAAATTATCTGTTTAAACAATTTTTTATTATTATTAATAATATTTAATTTGAATAATGCTAGAAAGTTGCGGTTTTTTCTGAAATTTGCAACTATTTGTCTACTTTTCACATAGGGTGAGTTAATCATTAATTCAATTTAGCAAAAGTAATTATTTGAAGAAATTATTATTGTTTATAACTATCTTCTTATTTATTAATGCAATATAGTTGCGGTTTGTTTTGAAATGTTTAACTTGTTATCCACTTTTTACTTAGTAAAGTATTGAATAATGCAAGTTAACAATCATATTTGTTTGAACAATTTATAATTGTTTGCAACTATCTTCTATTAGATAAAAGCTAAAAAATTGCGGTTTTTTGTGAACTCTTACACTTTTTGTCCACTTTTCACTTAGTGAGGTACTAATTAATGCAAGTTAACAAACATGCTTATTTAAACAATTGATTATTGTTTATAACTATATTCTGTTATAGTAATGCCAGAAAGTTTCTTTTTTCTGAAATCTTGAGTTTTTAGTTATGATTGAATGATAAGTGAACCTCAACAAGAATAATTTTTTAAATAGTATTTTACTTTTTTATGAGAATTATTTTTTCTCTTTTCACAATGTTTGAAAAGGTTAACTTAAACAAAAAAGCTATCTTACATAAGAAACAAAAACAAAGAATGGAATAATTAGGACTAGGTGACAGAACTATGTTTATTAACTTGCATTAATTATTACCTCACTAAGTGAAAAGTGGGCAAAAAGTTAAAAAATTTTAGAAAAAACGCAATTATCTGGCATTAATATAGATGAAGATAGTTATTAACAATAATAATTTGCTTAAACCATTATTTTTGCTCAACTTAAATAATCATTAAGTAATTCCAAATGAAGAATAGACAAATAGTTAAAAGTTTCTGAAAAAACCGCAACTTCCTAGCATTAAGCAAAAATAATATTATTAACTATAATAATAAATTGTTTAAACAATTACTTTTGTTAACTTGAATGAATTATTACTTCACTCTAATTGACAAATGGGCAAACGTTAAAAAATTCAGAAAAAAAACACAACTTTCTAGTATTAATATAGAAGAAGACAGCTATAGACAATAATAACTAGTTTAAGCAACTATTTTTTCTGTATTGAGTTAAATATTAACTTACTCCAAGTGAGAAGTGATCAAAAAGTTGAAAATTTCAGAAAAACCCGCCATTTCTAGCATTATTCAAAGATAATATTATAACCAACAATAATACATTTTTTTAACAATTATTTTTGTTAAAATTAATCAACTCCAACCTGTTTTCAATTCAAAATTGGATAAAAAGTGGAGAATTTTCGAAAAAACCGCGAATTTCTATCTCCATTCTAAGAGAAAAATGCTACAAACAATAATAAATTATATATAAAAAATGCATTTAAACATATCCTCATCAGTATAAAGTAGCTTTCATGATTTAGAAACAATTTGCATTTTAAAAAACGCAAAAAAATCATAACCAGTGCCAAAAACTCGCGATACCCATTTTTTCACTTAAGGGGTTTTTTGGGACCCTATAAAACAGACTTATGGGGGTGATATTTGAAAAGTAATATTTTATTCGTATTCTATGGCTAATTTTGAAGAGAAATGTTGAGTTTTAACTCGATTCAGCTAAAATTGAGGATTCTGAATCAAATTTACAAAAACGTATTTTTTTCTTATGGGAAATACGTGTTAAACTTCATGGGCCTTGCGCCACTTCAAATATCTAAACTGATTGCTTATTTTTATTAATGAAAATAAAAATTCCCACTATTCAACTTCAAAGCTCTTAAAGGCAGAAACTTCAACTTTTATTTGAGATAAAAAGATGACAAAATATGCGTTTTACAAAGATTCACATTGTTTCTTTGTTTTTTTTTTCAAAAATAAATTTTTGCACAGATTGACTGGTTAATATTGTGTGAAAAATTATTTATAATTATTATAATTTATAATTATTTTGATCTTAATATTCTTATTATATTATTATAATAATTTATTATTAATGGACTTTGACCAAGTTTGACTTCGGGCAGACAACTTTTTTTTTTCGAGTGGATACTGCAGTTGCGAAATAATGCCGTATTTATAAACAAAAAATTCCGCTTCTCTTTGAGCAATAATGAACAGCCAATTATTTATCAATAATTCCATATAACCAATAATTAACATTTATGATTCTTCAAACAAACTCTATGAATGAATTTATTATATGGCTATTTTCCATCACTTACACTTTATTTTTTAACTTGACCAACTGTTAATAATTAATTTTGTAACTTTTTTAGAAACTTGAATAACGATTAACTATTGCCAGAAAAAGCCAAAACTTTCCTTTGTTAAATAATTTTGATTAAACAATCATGATTAATGGATTAATATTTATATTAATATACAATATACAGGGTGATCCTGAACTCATCATAAACCTTGTACATACACATTTCTCGTACAAAACTGAACCCAAAATTACTGTGACAAAATGTTGTACGATCAATAGTTTTTAAACTATTGAGAGTTGTAAAGAACCAATGGGAGTTCGGTATTCTCGCGCGCACATGAAGAATCTTGCGAGAACTCTAGAACGCGATGCACTTAAAGTCAGTAATTCTAATAATCACCAGAGAAAAACAATTTCGAAGCAACGTGAAGTTCGCAAAACGAAACACCCTCACTTGTTCAGTGATTCCCCCGATTCAAATACGAAGCAAGGATTTAATAGTTTTTTGTTGTTGAACGAATAGGTTATATCATTATTTCTGCAGCATATACTTAATTCTTAACGTCCACAAGGTAAAAAAGATTTTCACAAGACCGTCTAACTAGCGCCAGATTAGATCTTCCAGACTAGCGCTTGACCATAAAAACACGTTCAACTACTACTTAGGGCCATGATAGTCCGTCTAGAGAGCGCCACTTTAGCGGTCAAGACGGTCTATCGTGGTGCTAAATAGTTCCCCGATAATTTTCTACACGGATGGGTAAAAATTGTAGTTGTCCAACAGTAATAAACTAGGGTATAAAAAAAACACAAAATTTTGAGATTGATATTGAATGGGAGAGGGGGGTGCTCAAAAGTTTATATTACCCTCCAGTGAGAAACCCCTAAAAGGTTTTTTTGATCAACCAATATCTTCATACAGTCGGAACTCGAAATAAGGCCCAAATTCATAAAGTTCACATATTTACCTGAAAATGGTTACTCTAGGGATTTCAAAGTCGCGGAATACGAATCTGGAGTCAGAATTTTTAAATTCACTATAGTGAACCTAATATGACGGAATATTTTTCTTAAATTATTCTGGATTTGGCTAAAAATAGTTACTTGGATGTTTTTGGGGTAGCTGATTATGAATCTGTGGTCAAATTTCAAAGATTCAAAATGGTAGACCCAATATGGCGGCGAAGATTAAAAAATTAAAACGTATTTGACTAAAACTGGTTACTTGGGGATTTTTGTGATGGCTGAATACGAATCCGATGTCCACATTTAGACCTTTGGTATTGCATTTGTAAGCAGATAAATCTATCATCGCATTAAAACGCCTGCATTTTAGCTACATCAATCTTACTGTGTTTCGTACAATGTAGCACAATAATTTAAATTTATTTCTTTACAAATGTAGTACCGAAAAACTACATTTAGACTTCGGATTCGAGATCCGCGAACCCAAAACCCCCCAAGTAATAGTTTTGTCCCAAATATGTCAACATTTTTAATGTTTTTGCTGCCATATTGGATACGAATATTTTAGTTAAAAAATTTTGATTCCGAATTCGTAATAAGCGACTTCGAAAGCATGCGTAACCATTTTTAGCCAAATGCACTATCATTTTTACACTTTCGTTGCCACATTGGGTTCGCCATTTGGAATGCTTCAACTTTGACTCCAGATTCGTAATCAGCGAAAAGAAAACACCTGAATAACTATTTTTAGCCAAATAAGTAGACATTTTTATATTTTCGCCGCCATTTTGAATTTTGGAATTTGGACTTCAGATTCGTAATCAGCGATCCCAAAAACACCAGCGTAAAAATGTTACGCCACATACGTCGAATTTTAATATTTTCACCACCATATTGTGTCCGACATTTTTAATTGTTTAATTTAGACTTTAGATTCGTAATCAGCGACCCCAAGAATATCCGAGTAACTATTTTTAGCCAAATGCGTCAAAATTTTTACTAATTTATTTTAAACTTTAAAAAAGTTCTAACTTGAGCACATATTTGGTGCGTGTATTCTTATTTTATAGTATTATTCACTACATAAAACTGTACCGATTAAAGATTTAACATAATTTTGTAACACATCGGAAAATTTTGTTTAATTTACCAAAATGAACATTTTCAAGTCCACACACAAAACAGAAGATGTTATTCCATCGAAGTAAAATTTGGAGGGCTTACCACTGTTGAGCAAATACATTTTTAACCCACTGTTAGAATCCGCTAGCCGAAAAAAGTATTTTGTAGCCCACCAACATCTCACAAATTTATTTTTAATTTTTTACAGGGTCACATTTTAGTGCACAGATTTGATCTACTTTTTCAAAAGGACCAAAATGTTTCCCATGTTATCAACTGTGGAAGATGTTTGGAGATTGAATAAAATAACGTGCTATTTACAAAAACGCTTCAAAGAAGGGTGCCTATTTGCAGCTCAAATTAAAAAAGACGTTCCGACAAGACTAGTTATCTTAAAAAGTTTACAGACATAAAAATAATAATCTAATTTTTATTTTTCGAAAAATCAATGCCTTTTTACTGTGACAACAAAATATTTAGATTAAAATTAAGCGCCAACTTCGTGATATTAACCTATTTTATGGACAAGTTGGTGCAAGACATTATGATTATGCGTATTGAATGAAAAACTACAAAAAAATACTTTAAAGAATGATGTAAATTGTACATAACTACTCGCATGTTCATTTTCAATGATTAGTGAAATTAAATAGTTATCATTAACTTTTTTAATGTCATTTTTTATAAATCCATATCCTTGCTTCGTATTTGAATCGGGGGAATCACTGAACAATGGAGGGTGTTACGATTTGCAAACTTCACGTTGCTTCGAAATTGCTTGTCTCTGGTGAATATTAGAATTACTAACTTGAATTGCATCGCGTTCTAGAGTTCGCGCAAGATGCTTTCTGTACGCGCGAGAATACCGAACTCCCATTGGTTCTTTACAACAATATTATACAATATTATATTATATATTATTAATATATTATATTAATATTAATATATTATATTAATATTAATATTACATGATTAATTAATCATTGATTAATAGCAAGAAATGGTTGATTATTTAATTGGCTGTTAATTCCTGGGTGAAAAGTGGAATTTTTTAGTTCCTAAATACATGAGATAATACAAATTTGTTAAAAAAAAATTGATCCTAAAAATAATAACTGTCGATTGTCATTGAAATATCCCTAAAGGTTTATAAATTAGTTAATAACATTTGATTACGTTGAAAGAACCAAGCTAGTGCGTCGAAAATAGCCCAACAGTTCATTTGTTGATTAGGTTTATTTAAATAAGCATCAATTGTTATTAACTGACTAAATATGTGATAACTAGGTGTCATTGCTGAGTAATTTTTGGTCGATTTCGTAGGAAAAACTTGATTTATTACATCATAAATAGCTGATGTCGATAACGGATCATAAAAATTGTTTATAAAATAATAAAAAAATCAATAACTTTCATGAGTTCAATATAAAAACTCTTTTTATCTATAAATTGTTGAGATTTAGTGCGAATATTTCATTTTTCCAATTCTACGCAATGGGAACCCAATTATTTCTAGCGCCCCATGGTATTGATAATTCATTTGCAAAGTATTATGCGTATTAAAAATGAAATGAATTTTTTTGACAATTATCAATAATTTTTTATGTAATATAATATAATTTTTCAATCTAACTTTTCAGGCATCAATTTAGCATTGATGCACTTCAGGAGTATAAATTTGCTTCTACAAGCTTAAAAATTCGAATTTCGAGAACGTTTTTGAACTCTTCTGAAAAATCGTTGATCTTCCGCTTGAGCTATTATGGAGATAAACACATGAAGTTTATTTATTCTCGATCGTCCAGGCGCGAATGAAACGAAAATATCAGCGTAGACAAAAACGAATCATGAGTTCGGTTGGAGTTGAACAGATTCGAAATATGAGCGCGGGCAAAAATGGGTTAGTCCACGCGCTACGGGCAAAAGCGAGTTAAATTTTTAAGGGCCCTGGAAATCGAGTGTGAAACCCCGCCTGGGATTCAGGGCAAACCGTGAAGCCATTTTGTCTAATTTTTTTATGCATACTCTAAAGAATATAGAGACTGACGATAAAGTTTTAGTTTTTCGAAAAAAATTATATTTTTCATGCAAAAATTAAAAGAAATAGATTGTCGTCGATAGCATCGTTGTGGTAGTGCACTCAGAAAAAAGTTTGTTTTACTGAAAGAAAATTTCTTTGAATCAAAGAAAAATATGTATTGGCTCTCAGTCAAACAAATTTTTCTTTAAATCAAAGAAATGTTTTGGTCGCCTTTCTTTTTGCGGTTCAACAGAATATTTTACTGTTTGAATGAAAAATGTTCTTCCATTTTACGAAAATATTTCTTTAATTTAAAGAAATGGATATTGTTTCAATGTAATTTTTTCTTTAATTTAAAGAAAAATTTAATTCATTGAACCTAAATATTTCTTTGATTTAAAGAAATATTTTATCGGGATAACAAAACAATTTTTTGAAATCAAAGTAATAATTTATTATGTATCTTGAGCGAATATATTAATAAATAGTGTAATAAATAATTAAAATATTATTTATTACACTTTTTTAATTAAAAAATTAATCTCCTAACACAAATTTTTTGTCGATACTTAAAGCAATAAAATATTCAGATATGACCGGCATTGTTCGATGTTGTGGAAATGAGGTTAGGAATCACCATATATGTAACTATATCACAGTAAAATAGAGGAAATAATACTGAAATAAAATTGTGGGATTTTATCGGCGAATCCCCAATTCGTCAACACGTCACATGTTTTCTTATTCATAATTACCACTTTTAACTGATAAAAATA
>CAKNWT010062344.1:0-11350 GCA_932066315.1 Andricus coriarius | reverse complement strand
AGTACTGACTCAGTACTTGCCAGTACTAAGATTTATTAAAATAGAGATTTTGTTATTTCATAGTTATTAAAGAAATTAATTTTTAACATAATGGCTTCATGCAAATATTATTTACTTTGGCCAATTATTCTTAAATATAATGTTTTTACGATTCTTAGATTTAATTAATAATAAAACTAGCTTTAGAGAACAGAAATCACAAAAAAATGAACGAATAAATTAATTTGTTTTTTTTATAAATATGTTTCTTGATACAAATTAAAAACATCATTATAAAAGTGGCCCAAAAAAATACGGACTTGTTTTTTTTTTTTTGCTTTACAAAAACCCCTACACATAGCGTCCCCGCGGACGCCTCAAGGTACCCAGTCCGCCACTGTAACCTAAGGTAGACCATCCGATTGTCTGCTGAGATATAAGGTGCGTCAATTAAATTCGTTCGAATGGTTAGATCGCCATGGTTACATCACATGAGGCTGGCACTTTATTACATTTAAAATAACGTATTCGAGGTGCCATCTTTAAATGGGCTTTGTCCAGTTGTTACTCTCATGTTTTAAACTAAAACGTGTAAGAAATTTCATATTACTGTTAACAAAAATGGCTGTCTTATAATTCATAAACAAACAGGATTAAATATAGAAAATGTTTATTTTTTATTTGAGCTTTAATCATCATAAATATGATTGACATTTATTTTATAATCAATTCACAGCTGGAAATTTATTTATTAAACCAAAGTTTAATAAGTTATTACTATTTATTTGTATACATTTATAAAATATTTTCAATTTTAACATAATTTACATAAAATAGATCAAATAATTTTATTTAAAAATAATAATCAATAACCAACTTCAACCGCGCCTTTGTAAAGGAACGCTCCTTTGCCAATCATCTCGTGATTCGTGACCATTTTTAGGGGAGGTTTTTTCTATTTGCAATGATGTAAGCTGTACTTACAACAATTCTGTTATGAAGACATTGGAGATCAGAAGTCCACGTCTACCTTGACGGCGTGAGATGTATAATCGCGGTATAGACGAATTGATATGCAAGCTTTTATGCATATGCATAATATTACGTGTGGTGACATCAAGGGCCGTAAGCTCGTTCTTCCTCCAGTGAACCACCCCAAACGAGTAGAGTAGAACCGGGATAGCAAGCATGCTAGTCGCAGATACCTTATATCCAGAAGCTCAGTGTCCTTGACAACGTCAAAAATCTTTCCATTCTTCAGATGAATTTTTGCAGATTGACCCGATCCAAAGTCCAGCCCAATCTCTCCTGTTTACTCATTGAAGATATTTATAGCAGTTTGAAGTTTACTTTTACCAGACGCATAGATCTTCAGGTCATCCATATAAAATACATGAGTGATCTTATGCTCGCGATGGTTAGTGTTGCCACAGCGGTATCCAGATGAATTTCGTAGTGTGAGAGATAGAGGCAGACGTGTGATGCAAAAAAGCAAAGGGCTCATGGTATCGCCCTGAAAGACGCCCCTCCGGAAGGTGACGTTGTTAGTTGTCACAGGATAATTTCCAGATGAGATAGTAAATCTAGTTTTCCAAAGCGGCATCCATCTCTTTATGCATCTCACTATGTGCGGATACACCTTGCAGATTTTCAACGGACAGATGAAAAGTCTATGAGAGGCTGAATCGAAAGCTTTGCAGTAGTCAATCCAGGCGATTGACAGGACGCGCTGATGGGCTGCAGCGTCTTTGAAGATGCACCTGTCAATTAGCAGGTTCTCTCGACATCCTGCTACATCTTTTTTCGAGCCACGTTGTTCGTACATCTCTCGCGACACAGGCTCAATTCTTCGGAGAATTCTGTTTTTCAGGATAGCTGTAAAGATCTTATACAGTGAGTTCAAACAAGTTATTGGCCTGTAATTCTCTGGGTTGGACAAGTTGAATTTTTTAGGTAGGAGTATAGTTCGTCCTAATACCAGCCAGTACGGAATGGGCATTTCCGAATTTGAATATGAGGTCAATATGCGGGCTAAATGTTGGTGTGTAGAAGTAAACTTCTTCCACCAGAAGTTCTTGGTACCATCTGGTCCTGCAGCGGAAAGGTTCTTCGTGCCTCTATGTACTTTTTTCACCTCTTCAGCAGTAATTGATGGACATTCCTCCTCAGATGCTATGAAGTTGTCGCAGCAAAACTCCTTGAAGCGTATGATATTATCAGTATCTTCTTTCAACTCCACTGTTTTGGGGATCTTGTATACCTCTCTTCAAAAAGTCTCTACCTCGTAGGGCTTGGGTGGATTTTTGACTGAAACAGGGTGATCACTGAAGAGGCGAGATGGGTCAGCGAGAAACGGTTGATTCTTCCGGATCCATCTCCGCCTCTTCTGTATTCTCTTCCTTGCATCAGATAACGCCCGTATTTTTTCAACAATGTGCTGCTTGATTGTCAGCAGCGTTGACTTGTTCAGTGTATGATTGGAGGTCCTCAGTTCTTGAGCGAACTTTCGAAACTTTTCCGTGAACGGCTTACGAGACGTTATGAAGTCAATCACACACTAAATACGGGACGCGATTTGACTTGACCATCCAATCTTCTTGTTCAGTTGATACAAGCGTCTTTTGGTCTTTTGGTCCATCGTCGGTTTTAGCCTTCGATTTGAATCAGTCAATGCTGTCGCAGCACCATAAACTGAACAATTGATGGTCTAGAGGTCGGACTACTCCGAGATATCCTCACAAAGGGAGGCATCCATTTCAACCAGATCTTGGGTCTAAGGAGGAAGCATTATGTCAATGTTCCTCCTTGTCCGGAAATCACTATCATCCCTCAGAAAGTGTCTGTTTTCCGCATCTTCGTCTACAGCTTGTTCAAGCAGTGGTTGGAGAAGTGTTCCGCCTACATATCAATTTTTCAAGAGGTAGGCGTGTTGATTTTGCAAAGACTGATGCGAAGCGTGCTGAAGCTCTGGGTGTTTATGGCACCACTGAGTGTGCATACGCGCTATAAAGCCTCCGCGAACAGGGATAAAGCTGGCATCGTAGCAGTCTAGCACGTCATCCTTGAGTTGATTCGTCCACTCAATGTGGCCGTTTCGCCGGTTCGTCGTCGTGTTTCCATCTAGATTATTTTCAGCACCCCGAACTCTAGGATTATCGGCATTGTTCGCCGACCCATTGTCGGGTGCCCTGCGCGTTCGATCGTTTTGAACCGCATCTACAACTTTTTGGTGGTTTGATGGTGTTATTGTTATTCTCACGAGCAGCTAGGGAAATGGGTTTTCCGTCCTTGTAGAGCCCACATGCTTACTACAAGGCTGCTTACTCTGGGAGGTCGCCCGGTGTCCCAGAGACACCGTTTAAGACACCTCGCCCTGCTGCCATTCACGACGATTTTTTTAAAAAGGAAACCCCTATTTTTGACTGCAGATTTAGAAAGAGCAGAACATTTTACGTCAAAAATATTCGGTGAGAAATTTTCTTTTGTGACCTTAAAAAGGTAAAAAATCTAGGTCAAATGTCTAAGAAAAGGTCAGATCCCTTTTTTGGAATTATCGTGGTTTTCTGCGAATAGCAAACGTTCAAGATGCTTTTAACAAGTCGACAAAATGTAAAAGTGTGAACCACCTTGACCATCTTGACCTTCAGATAAATTTTCAAGTTCATTGTGAAAGGCGGTAATTTCACGGTAAACAAGCACCCCAAACGTGAGAGGCAAAAGGACTCACGATAAACAAGCACCCCAAAGAAAACAGAACTTACTATGTTGTTTCCAGGTACCGCTAAAAGTAAGGCTCTAAGCGCTTATTAAACAGTTGCCCATGATTTGAGTTTTCCAAGTTAAGAATAAAAAATGTTAACATGTCATATCTCACATACGATTATCCGTGCACTACGAATCCGATGTCAAAAATAGGGTTTTTGCAGGAAAAAAAGTAAAATTTACCTTCAATTACTTTCAAAATTTATCAGAAGGGCAAGATCGTCAAGATGGTACACACTTTTACAAATTTTCCATAGAACATTTTCGACGTAGAATTTGTCGCTCTTTGCAAAACCGCAGTTTAAAATAGGGATTTCCTTAAAAAAAATTATCTTGACCTTCAAATGACCTTGAAAATTGATCTGAAGGTCAAAATGGTCTAGCTGGTTTACACTTTTATATTTTATCGACTTTTTAAAAGCATCTTGAATGTTTGCTGTTCTCAGAAAACCACGATAATTCCAAAAAAGGGCAGCTGACCGTTTTTAGAAATTTGACCTTGATTTTAGACCTCTCTAAAGTCACAAAAGCAAATTTCTCATTGAATATTTTGGACGTAAAATTTGTTGCTCTTTTTAAATCCGCAGTGAAAAATAGGGGTTGCCATATAAAAAAATCGTCGTTACATTCAAATGAGCTTGAAAATTGACATCAAGGTCAAAATTAATAGTACCGTTAAATGACCCCCTATGTTCTGTACAATTTTTGTCTGAACAATTTTTTTGTAGAACATACAAGATTGCTTAATCATTCGCAAAGATTAACTTTTATGACAGTCCCTTTTTGTCAGGGCAGGTATATGCTCGAAGGTATAAACCTCTCGTATTGGAGTCATAAAAATTCGACTCAAGATATAAATATATGTCTTCCACAAATAGAAACTTGTCTCCAAGGCATACATTAAAGTCTGGGTCCATCTCAAAAATAATACATGCTGAAGTCAAACCAAGTCGAAGAATTTTTACTCGGGCAGGTTCATTTAATGGCAAGATAACTTCCATCTTCGTTCGGAATCACTGCGGTGAAGATAACTGGATATTTTAAAGCATAATTGAGTGATTTTGGCCGAAATTGAACTCATCTTTCCCTTAAACGGTGTTCCTTAGAGGAAAAAAATGGATCAATTTTAATTTTGATTTTCAAACAAAAAATTTCACAATGAAAAAAATCGTTAGCATAGTCTTTAATTTCATAAAAAGAGCTTTTCAAAATACTAACGTGAAGGTGAAAAAGCACGTGAAAAGTTAAAATTGCAGGCCCCTGTGTATTGACATTCGGTCGATAACTAGACCTATGGTTTGGTGAATTAATATAGGTCTATTAGGACTATAATTCAGCCAAGAATTAATCCGATAAAAACAAAATGAATTTTTGGTGGTATTACTTGACGTGTTCTCTTCCGTAAATAAATATAGTGATGAAATTGTAGCAGTTTCAAAAATATGATATTTTATCTGAAAGAGAATTACTTAGACAAACTCCCTATTGTCTATAATTAATGCATATATACTTTTTATTTAATATCAAACATTAAGCCAAATCGCTTTTGGGGTAAGCGTGACTCACTAGGTTCTAGCCTCGTTATACTACCGGGGACCCATGTTGCTTATTTAAACAACACGTTCGGTCCACAAATCTGCTTCGACCCAGGTCGCTGATAAATCTCTCTAGCAATCACACTAGGCGAAGAGCTGTACAATGTCATCATGGGGCATTGATCGCAAAAAATACGCAAGCTAACTGATGATTACATAGTATGATCTGCACTCCTCACTCTAATCACATCCACCAAGTAATGCTTTCCACGCAGGCCCATTAGTATCCAAGGGCTTTCGTTTCAGGCGTCTCTCACTCCACTTATACTCTTCATCACACATTTCTTATAAACTATTTGTCGCCACACTTTCCTGTCCTGTCATACAACTTTGGTTTCCTTAAAAAATCCGTACATTTCCTCATGCAAGCTCTTGTGCTTCTATAGCTTTTGAATATCTTTTCGACTGAGGATCTCATTCAAACATGTACAAGTTAACTGTCATAAACAATTTGCATAAACAAATAATTCAGTATAGTGCGCAAACGTTGAAAACACTGAGTTATTACAAAAAATGTCTTATATTTTGTATTATATTTGTAATTTGTACTGACATATGATTATACGTCAACAATTACTATTGCTATAAACAATTGTGTCAACAAAAATTCAATTTTGATTTTTTAACTTATAAGTTTCCATCTCCTCTTTCCCACTTAAAACTTGAAGCTATTTCAAAAATGGTTATTAACCACTACTAAATGGCTAACAGGAAGTAGATTTAATTAATTAAAACAAATATATTAAATAAATACCTCAAAATAACTTTCATTCGTAGAAATTGTTGTTTTTTTGAATAAGTTATTTTGGAAGATAGGTAATATTGATATTCAATCAAGATTTTCAGGTATACAATTGTTATGAACAATATATTAAATAAATACGCAAATTTAAATATTTTTTAATCGAGTAAGTGCGTTTTTACTCTCAACTGTTTTAATAGTACCTCAGCATTGATATTGTAAAGAAAAAGTTTATCAAAAATGTAACAATTATTATTGTTGTGACAAATATCATAAACAAATGAGACAAATGAACATGTCTTCGTGGATGAAGATTATTTTTCTCATTGAAGATTCTTGAGAGTTAGTTAATATTAGTCTTTAATGTATGAATGTCAGATTAAAGTTATAATAATGATGAACAAATTGTTTAAAAAATTCACGAATTCCACATTCCCACATGGAAAGAAGCACCTTCTTTTATGGCCATTAATTAATACGACAATTATTATAAATTCTTAAATGTTGCATCGGAATTTTGTGTAATTAATCAACATTTTATGTACTTACAGTGAAAAATGACCTTATAAAGTAAACTTAATTTATGTTAAGTTTAAAAGTTCAAATTTTAAAGTTTAAAAGTATAGTTTACTTTAAAGTTATAACTAGTTATTTGAGTTTAGTTGTGGTTTAAATTCTACTTCAACTGATGCTACAATGAAATGTTTGTTTATAATTCTAAATAATGAAATTTCAATAGCTTTTTCTCCTGAAATTGACATATGTATTACAGTGTTTTTAGTGAAGTCTATGGTGCGATCTAGGCTGCGATACTCTTCAATCGTGCTGCAGTATCCGCGTTCTAATGGTGTACTAACACGAAATAAAGCGTAATAGGGATTTTTGGGAGTAATAGGGAGTAATAGAGTAATAGGGAGTTTTTGACAAATGAATTTCCCCTCATTTATTACCGTTCAGTGTTGAGAAAACGTGCTCCTCGAGCGAAAAAAAACGTTGCCTCTAAATTTTCTCGGAAATTAACAACATTTTCCAATCAAACATTCAAGGTTCAATTCAGCACTAATTTTTCTCTAAAGCACTTTCTCATATTTTTCAAAAAATGAAAATGCGATTTTGGAGGGCGGTATTTCTCTCCTGTGAAATCGTGAAAATGTGGGTTAGGCCCTTATGACATGCTACCTTTCAACTCGAATAAATTTGTCATACCAGACCGACGTTCGTCTTTCTTTCCTTCACGTCTGCAGTGAGTTTGCTTAAAAGAATTCATTACGTAACAGTTTGATGCATAACCCTAAATTATAGCTGAATTTTACTTACCACTTAAAGCACACGCATATTGAAGTAGGCGACAACCTTTTTCATTGGAGATCTTCATACCCGCAACTTTCGTTTCTTGGGACTTCATAAACTAAACTGAATGATGTAAAATTAGACGCCAGTTCGAACTTGTCTACTTTTAATTAGAAGGTGACTGACATATGTTCCCTGATAAGCTTCTATAGAAAATATGGCACCATCTTGCGACATCGATGAACGTCACGCGTAAACAAATCATCATTAGAAGCATATTTATGGCCCTACTTCTCTTTCGAGGACACTCTTTAATTCCTACTTCAAATGAATGATGCACTTTTATGTGTTGCATTACTGTTACACGTGTATTAAGAGTGGCGCCAACGACACAGTGGAAATTTTCATTAACTCGTATTTTTAATATTTTATGAACAAGCACAGTTTTATTTGTTATTTAAAATTAAGTCGAGTATCTTCAGGAAAGTATCAGATAAGAACTTAAAATGTTTTTTTCATTATTCACTCTATAAGCTGCTTTCATTTGGTAAGAAAGGAATTATTGAACAAACTTATGCAACCCCGGTATATGGTTATGCAACTGAAAAAAATGACTTGTGAATATCTCTGACAACAATGTCGACATTGAATAAACCTAATCGTAGAATTTCATTGAAGATAACATCCTAAGGTTCAAAATCAGTTTCTCAAGCGCAATCTTCTATGGTAACCTCATTTTAAAAACGATTCATTATAATTTTGTTTAAATATTATTGTACAATTTTATGGAAGGATGTGCATTTCAAATGCCATAAGGTTGGAAAGAAAAGTGTGGTAAAATGTGTAATGTACACTGAACAAAATGCCTCGTTACTGTGACTTGTTTTCCCTTAATTGATATTCATTGAAAATTTAACTTGCTAATTATAAAAGGGATTAGGTTTTATGGAATTTTATTCTTGGATATCTACTAAAAGGATTATTTTTCGAACCCAAGCTTTGACAATTTCTAAACATTTTCTTATGAATTTCGATTTTTCCTGCCGATTTCCACCCAGAATCCTAAAAAAAAAAATATGGACGGAAATGGTCAGAAGTCCTTACTTTTTTGTGATTGCTTCTGACTTTATTTTAGTAGGCAATAGCAATCTTTTGGGCTATTTTAAAAATCGATATTTTGGTAGAAAAAGGCTCGGGACCAACGCGAGATTTCCAGTGGCAAAAAGGAAGACCTGAATCTAATTTTTGTTTGTTCACAACATTCATTTGTATACAGATAACATTCTACTTAGCCGACTCTTTGAATCATCGACGTTTTTATATGAGATCTTATTGGTAGAAGAAAAGAGTCCAAGGTCTATTAAATTATGTTTCTAATCGGTAAGTGTTTAAATGAACATTCTTCAGTTATCTGGAGGATATATTTCTGGAAGTTACATTCCTGTGGTAAATTTTCATATTACCTTCATATTACGTCATATGAAGTTTATTTGTTATTTGCCTGAAAAGGGTCTATAAGTAAAGCCTAACATAATAGTATTACAGTATCTATGTCACTAATATCGGCGCAATAGTTATAGGCATCTGCCTTTGAAGCTTAACAACTCAGCAACAACAAAAATGACTGAAAAATGTAAAAAAAAGTAAGGAATTTCGGGCACATTTAAGAAGAGTCAAGTTTAGAGCATTACTTCTTATACAAGAGGCAATGGGAAAAAATTGAAAAAGTTCTTGAATATGAGGAAAACATTTGTGAACAAATAGCAGTTGACAAATTTTGAGAAATAATCAAAATTGTTGCTTAAAATTACTAAAATGTACAACTACACTATTTCCAGTTGTAATGAACATTTAAAGGGATTCCGACTCCAAACTGTTACGGATAGGCTCTGTAATTGTTTACAATATCCCGGAAGGATGTGATTGTTTTATTTTTGGTGAAAATCGCGATATTTTTAGACGTTTTTTTTTTTGTTGAAAAGCAAATGTCAGAAAGCAGCGGGGCTGCCTTTTTTGCTGCCGATCGCTGGTGCCTTTCTTTGACCCGGCTTCCGAACTCTTGCCCCTTTTGACCGGCAGCAAAAAAATGCACCTCCGCTGGTCACTAACACGTTCCAACGATGAAATTGTCCAAAAACATCACGATTTTCACAAAAAATAAGACAATCACATCCTTCTGGTATATTGTAAATAATTACAGAACCTATCCATTACAGTTTGGAGTTTGAATCGCTTTAATATCTTCATTAAAACTGAAGATAGTATAGTTGTACATTTTTGCAATTTTAAGCAACAGTTTTTATTATTTTTAAAATCTGCCAACTGAAATTTGTTCAAAAATGTTTTCCTCATATTCATGAATTTTTTCAAATTTTTCCCATTGCCTCTTGTAACAGAAATAATGCTTGAAACTTGAATCTTCTTAAATGTGTCCCAAATTCCTTACTTTCTTGAACATTTTTCAGTCTGTGAAGCACAACATTTTTTACATTAACGTCTTCAAGCTCATTTACGTGGAACACTTTCAGCTTTCAAATGACAAGTTACTTATTACTGTAGCATTTTTTTGGCTGAACTGTTCAGCTTCAAAGGCACACGCGTATAATTTTTGCGCCGATAATAGTGACTTAAATCAATGTCATTGATGACATTGCTAAAAATATTTATCAACGCTTAATTACCTTACCCACGCGTAAATTTCTTTCCTGGAACTGTGGGTATTTTTAAAATGAGAAACTTTGCTTTTGCAATTTTTATCGTATTTTTCGTTGCTTAGATATAAATTTTTTCTTTTTTGTGGTAAATCCCACATTTACAACCAAAACTATTTGGTCTATAAGAAAAAGTTATGGGCGACTTTCTGTCTTTTATAGGCGTGAAATTTTTTATTTTAATTTGTTAATTTCATTTTTCAGGAATAAAACTATAAACATTGTCGATAAACGGCTGACTAACGAACTTGATTTATATTTTGGGATAAAATAAAGTGTAATAAAGAAAATTCGGATAAAAACACTTCTTCGAAAGTTATCGTGCCCGAGTCAAAGTTTTAAATATCGTTTTGATTTCCTTATACTCTACATAACTAGTATTCGATAGTGTAGAGAAACTGAGGCGAGATTTTAACTCCAAAATCCAAGTTAAAAGTTTCGTTTCGATTTCCTTATGCTCTCCATATCTCATAATAAAGATTCAAGCGAAATTGAGGCGAGAAACGATTGTGTAACGAGTAGGAAAGTTAAAAATCGAGTATGAGGTGAAGTGAGGAAAACCCGAAGTTAGTGTAGAATTATTAATTAAATTATTTTACATTGATATTTCGTCTGAAAAAAATTCTTTCTAATCATCATATCGAAAATTTTTTCTAAAAATAAATTAAGTAAAAAAATAAATTTTTCAGTCCAGAAATAATTGATTTGTCAATGAGAAATCATTAACTTTATTCCAATTTTACTTTCGAACATATTGAATTCACTTTTCTCAAACTTTTGCTTCTACGATTCAAATTGACGTCTTGTTGGAGCTATCATTTTTTTGTGATATGTCATGGAGGTTACTTTTGTCTTATTTTCTTCTTCTCCCAGACAAACTAAAATGTCTTTGTTGTATTAGATCAATAAACTGGGCAGTTTATTGATCTAATACAACTTTTAATTTTTTTTTTAGTTTTTTCCAATTTTTATTATATTATTAATAAAAATGTCTTTTCGTATTATTTATGGCTTCAATTGATTCATTCTCTTATCAAAGCAATATGAAGTACCCGAAAAAGATCGAATTATAAAATGATTAGAAAACCCTTAGCCTGTTTAGAAAAAATCTTTTGTCGATAGAAAAAAATAAGGCCTAAAAAGTGAAATATCGTCGGCAAACATTGAATACATGGTTCACTCGCGGGGTTTTTTTATAAACGTTTTCGTGCCCATCAGACAATTACTTAGTCGAAACAGATAATATTTACATGTCACCGCGTTTCTATCCG
>CAKNWT010062173.1:0-10904 GCA_932066315.1 Andricus coriarius | reverse complement strand
AGATGGGAAAAAGTTAAATTTAAATGTAGAAAAAACAAAGATAATGAGGTTTAGAAAAGGAGGGAGAAGAATGTAAGGGACGGGGAGATGTAAGGGAATAAAATTAGAAGAAGTGAAAGAGTTTAAATATCTGGGATATACCTTGCAAACAAATGGAGATCATAGTGCTCATATAAGAGAATAGGAAAAAGGTTAAAAAAATGGAGAAGGAGAATGTGGTTATTTGATACGCTAGTATGGCCAGTATTAGGTTATGGAGCAGAAATATGGGGATGGAAAGAAAGGAAAGAGATTGAGAGTTTACAAGAAAGGTATATAAGGTGGACGCTTGGGGTAGACTGGAGAACGCCGGGATATATGGTGAGAGAGGAGGCGCAAAGGGATAAATTAAGTACTAGATCGGGAAAGAGGGCATGGAATTTTGAGGCGAAGCTGTGACAGGGAAAGGGAGGGGAGTTAGCGAGAAAGTGTTGGATAGAGGTGGAAGAAAGGAGAGGGTGGGCGATGGAATTGACAAGATGGGAAGAAAAAAGGAGGGAGTTCTTTAAGGCTAGAGATATAGAAGACAAGACTGGAGTAAACTATGAAGAAGTGGAAAAAGGGAGAGGGAAAGACAATTGATAGAAAGATGGGGGATGATTGAGGAATCAAAATATAATAAATGGTATAAGATAATAAAAAGGGATGGAATACCAAAGTATTTAGAAAAGGGATGGGGAGATAAAATCAGAATCTGATTGCAGAATCTATGAATGAGAAGAAGAAACATGGGAGCATGTATGCGAAGGATGTAGGATAGGAATGGAAGATAAAGGAAGCTGGCAAGAGAATGTGGTAAAGATTCTAGGGGAGGATGGTTTGGGGAAGAGTGGATGAGAAAGAATGAAAGAATGGATGCAAAGAAAATGGCAAAATGGAGGTACAAGAGAAGTGAAAGAAAAAGGAAACGGAAGTCGCTTAAATTAGAAGCGTAAAGATTTGTAAGTTATGGTTATGTAATAGCTTAAGTAGATTAAGATGCGTTTGCCTATCGCTCGCTCTCTCTCTCTCTCTCTCGCTCTCGCTCACTCGTTCGCTAACACGTCCCAAATTGCGCTATCCTCAAAAATAGAAATAAGGATCTAGATATCAGATTTTCTGTAAATAGGTATAAATAACTGTAAATAGTAAGGATAAGATTTTATAAAATATGTAGACGGAAGGATTGGAAGAAATGGGAGTCATGTAAACCCTTAGGAGACACATTATGAATAAAGAAGAACTATAAAATAATTATTATGTATTTGATTCTTACCAGATCCCGGTTGTTCAACATCTGCTCCACATTTTTCAATGAGATACTCCGCCACATCGTAATGTCCATTTCGACATGCCATTACCAAAGGGGTGGCGCCATGCGTTTTGGCGCCAACTATTTGTCCTACCTCATCTTTTGGTCGGTGATCCAGAAACGCCTGAAACAAATACAACTAGCTGTAAAGTTGTACCCTTTGTATCAACGTTGGTGCTCATTTTATTAGCACTTTGCATCCTTAATAAGCAAATATATGATTTGCTTCCTCAATGAGAAAGGATTTATATAATGATCAAATAATTTTATTTAAATTCATCAGCTTTTTCAATATTATAAATTATTCTAATTTTATTACTTTTTAGTTGAATGAAATATTAGAATACACACACCGAGCATATTAAAGTCTATTTATGAAACTAATGTACTATTCCCGGTCCACCTTCAGTTTCAAAACGAAACCTGTCATTTACTTTGAGCTCCAAAAATAAGAATTCAAATTTTAATAGTACTCTAATATTATGAATTTGAAACCTTCAATTTCTTTTTTGCTTGTTGTAGTTCACGAATTTTAAAGCACATCTTATGTCGTCGAATTTTAAAAGTTTTCAACAAATTTGCAGCTGAAACGAAAACCTATTTATTTGTTTTTTTTTCTTGCTAAATGAAACTTGTATTGTTATAAAAAAAGATGAATTCAAAACTTAATTTGAATAATTTAATGATTTTTTTTATGGGTTTCGGATATCTTTTATGTGAAAAATAGAAGATTTTGGTTTAAAATTTTTTTTAAATCAATTCAAATTGTTGAGATATCGAAAAAAGTTTTCATTAATGTTTGTGACCTTCTAGCATATAGCAATTATCGTTAGTGTCCTTTCTTTAATTCTTAAAATTTTTGACTCGCTGAATCGTTTCATGTGGACGTGATTTTGTTCCAAAAAAATGTTTGTAAGGTAGAAATCGGTTAATACGACAGGGTCTTAATATTTTCTGAATAAAATTAAGCCAAGGCAACTTACTTTTTTTTGTGCAAAATTGTAATAAAATAGTAGATCATTTTATTTTTGATTCGTATAAAAATTACTTGGCTCAGCCAACCAGGAAATGTGAATTATTTATTCAAAAGTATAAACCCTTGTCAAAAAGTAATCCTTGAGGTTCTAAATTATAAATTATTCATGGAGATAAATTAATTCCTTTTTTTGAATTTACCCACCCTTTTTTTCCTTTGTCGAAACTAAAGTTCCAGGGCACTTTTTGGTTTTTTTCGGAGAATAAAGTTGACGTGTTTCCCTCATACGACAATTTGATTAATTATTTAAAATTGAACAGATTCAATTTCGATAAAAAATATTTCGAACTTTCAAAGTAGATGGTCTAAATTAATTTTTAAATATTAAAATGTGATATAACAATAACAAATAAGTATAATATTCTAAAAATAACTAAAAATACATCTTTGAACCATTTTTGTGCACATTATTTTCAAGAAAAATTTCCAAAAATGATTTAAAACAAAGAGGGCTTATTATGTCAATTAAGCAATATATAGGAATTCATCCCATCAGATGTGTATTGAAATGAATTGGTTACATAACGTAGCTATTACTTTAAGGAATGTATTTCAGAAGTAATTTTGAAATAACTAATTTTTTAAAGGCAAATGTAAAAATCACTTACACTCGACAATGTGGAACCCGTCTTGAGTTCTCACGTCAGAATTTTCAAAAAGTACGAATGCTGATTTGCATATATCTTTCGTATGGCTTTGATACAGATTAAACTCCGCTTGAGAAGCCTAAAAATTCAGATTCCGGCACTTGACATTGGATAAGGCTTCACGAGTAATAAATATTTTAAATACTTCTTTTGATTTTAACCTTTTGTCAAAGGTATAAGGCTCACCAAGCGTAAGTAGATCAGCAAAGAGAGTTAAACAGTATATTTTTTTAACTTTGACTTCCTGTTTCAGAATTCAGAACCAGCTTCAATTCTTGGAATGACTGACGGCGGATACAGATTCCGAACTTTTTGCGCAATCTTCCTTCGATTTTTTTCTCATTCGTTGTTGCAATTCTTTTATCTGCATTTATTCATATCGCTGACAGATCAACAGATCCGATGAGTTCGATGAACCAATCCATTTGAATAAAATTCAAGTTACTATTCAAACTTTTTTCTCTCCAAACTTTGAATTAAATTTGTTGAAATTATTATTTTGATATCACACTCTGGTATAATAAGACTAAAACATCCCAGAATTTATTATCACAAAATTGTTTCTTATTTTTACTTATTATTACAGTCTTTGGTTTATTTTATATATAATAAATTGCTAAGTATAATTAAAATTTTGATTTAGAATCTATATATTAATATTGTTCGAATTTGGATGTAGAGGCTTCCATACATTTTTTTATAATCGCCGCAATTAACATTTTTATTCACTAATCACTTTTGGTTCGTAATCCATCCTTTCGTAACAAATCACGATTGTTTTCACTCTCACGTTGTTCATCACTTTAAACAAAAAGATCGGTATAAATTAATGTACCCACTTGGACAATAATTTCTTTTTAAATTTAATTCTTCGAATTATTCAATAAAAAAAATTAAAGAGATTTCAAAAACAGAGAATTTACATGTAATTTGTGAATATTTTCATTTCAAAGTTCATGACCTAAACATATGATGAGAAAGCTTTCTTTTTTAGTTTAAGTAACGATTTATTGCTTCTTTAAAATTGGTTGAAAATGTCGGTTTGGAATAATATATTTGAAAGAGTCGACATTATGATGATTATGATGATCTGCATACACAAGTTATGAAGCATGCGTAAAAAATGTATTGTATTTTTTAATTATTTTGTGTCCGAATGCGGGGGATATAAATATAATTATCAAAGAATATATTTTGTACAAAATAAATATTTAAACATTTTTTACTGATAGACCAAAGATATTACTTTCATGATTTTGAAATATATAACCTTTTGCATATGTTAACCATAAAAAAGTTAATCACTAATAAATTACTAATGTTTTTTGTTATTAAATTTTATTTAAAAACGTTTTAAAATACTAATTTAAACAACAAAAAACTTCAATATCTTATAGAATAGAACGAAGGTTCTACAAAAAATTTAGCTTTTGTTTTATAATAATTTGTAATTGTCAAAAGTTTTATTTATGAACATACCTTGGAATAACCTTCTTCCATCATACATTTAAAATTTTACATTAGTTAAAGTCTGACATTATAAATTTAAAAAAATATTGACACTTTAATATAAAAAAGAAATTAAACCAGCACGACATTTTTTTAAAAATACTGATTAATCAATCACTGTCAAGGACTAGCCGTATAACTGCCGTTACACTACCACAAAAGCGGTTATTCTCGCAAGTTTCTTCCGTTTTTAAAAATTAAATACAAAATTAATTAAACATAATATTTATTAATTTAACATAAAAAAAACTCAGTTTAAGGTGCTCTACAAGAAGCAATAATTTTTCCCCTTATTCATTACACATGCAAATTCCGTATTAAAATTAAGCAAAAGATACTAATTTTTTTTTAATATTCTACAAAAACTTATTTCTACGAAGAATATTTAACAATAGAAGGATACGTTTCAAATATCACGTACACTTCGTTCCTTGAATCTTTCAAATGAAAAAAAAACCTTTTGTCCAAGCGTATATAAAAATCCAAAAATAGACGTAACCCACAATATTCATGTATTTTTTGTTTTATCAGAAGATCATTCACTACATTTTTGTCTAAAAAGAAGACACTTTCCGTACTTAAGCGTTGTCGTAGACTGACCGGTGGAAGCTCGAATTGACGATCTCATCCAGGTGAAATTCATTCTCCTTTACCTCCACCTCTATATCTTTTTTTCTTGCCCCTTCTCCATTTGGCAGGTCCCGTTACCGAATAATTGTCAAGGGTCCAAGAACGGTTGGTTCATACTCTCCGAATATAAAAAGTGAACGCTGTGGATAGATTTTTTCTTTCTTGTCTGTGATGATTTTCTTCTTCTTTTACTCCGCCTTTCCTTTCGATCTCTTTTTCCCTTTCTCTCACCAACTAACGATAAACTAAACGATGGCCGATTTTTTGGAGACCTGAGAGGCCCAATATTTCGTAGATGTAGGCAATGAGGCCAAGCAATTACTTCTTTTATCATTAGAACCTTCACGAAGCAGGTGGACCTCTTCTCGAATAAATTTTAGTCCTTGAAGAAAATGAATTCTACAAATATTCGAACCGGTTTTAAACATTTAATTTCTCATTAGGCATCTTCACTTCTTTGCTAGCTAAATTCACTTCGGCGAGTGCTGAGGGGAAAACAATGGACTAAATACCAGGGACCCGTCCGAAACTTTCGTTCCGTTACGTTACATTATCCAAAAAGTATCGAATCTTTCGTTTCCTTTTCGTTACGTTCTGACAGATGGGAACAAAATTAAAAACGAAATTGTTATAACGTCATATTTTACCCGTCTGCCTTTTAATATGTACATAAGATGCACAAGGATTCGAATAAACTATTTTTTACATTTACGCGTAATTAAACAATTACGTTACAATTTCAGTATTTTGAATAACGTAACCTAAGTCAAGTGAATATAGTTACGTTTTGGCAGTATCAAAACAGAACGAAAATCACGAAAGTATTTTGTTTCGGTTCGTTCGGGTCCCTGCTAAATACACGGACTAAACCATATTTTGGTAATATCTTCGTAAAAAATACTTTTTTCCACTATTATTTTACTTGGAAATTAGTTTTTATTTTTCAAGAACTAGTCAATGAAATAATAAAATGATAATTATTAATATTGATTACAAAGATATTACAAAAATGAAGTTTAGTTCCATGAATTTGGTGTTATTGCTTTCCCCTCAGCACTTAACATATTACTAAAACGGATAGCAAATGGGGGCAAAATGCTTAAATTTCGACATTTTAATAAATAAATAATAAGTTATACTATTTTTATAAGAATATTTCCTATTTGGTATCCGATGTAGGAAAAATTAGTAGAGAAATTTATAAATTGTACAAAAAGAATAAAAGTAATAAGTATTTTAAATAACATAATATACTAAATATGTAGAAGAAATTACTATTGTCTGTAGGAACACGATGTGTATTATGGACATTTTCTACTTTTTGTAACAAAGGTTAATACCAATTATTAAAATTGGTCCCAAATATTACTAACTGATTTAGCAGACGGTATCGAGCCTTGGACCGAGCGCAGCCGAGTGCATCCGACGTGTGTCGATCGCCGATCAACGGATTTTTAGGTTGCGAAAATGACATTTAATTTATGTTTTAATTCAAAATCCGCAAAAAAACGTAATTTAAAAAACAAATATTTACTTATTTTAATTACATTAAAAATTTTGTTGTTTAAAATTATAAAAACAACATCAATATTAATAAATTAAGGATTAAATGAATTAGAACCAATAAACTTTCTATCATTTAGGTCATATAGCAGTTTTCATTCTGAGTCTCAAAATGTCTCATATGTAGATGGATCATCGCCTAACTGCTGTCCCGGAGACGCGTGTTCGATTCCCGCCAGCTTCGTTTTCTTCTAACCCCATTTATCTGTTTCAGCTTTATACTATAATACTATCTTTTAAGAATATATACATATATTTCATTTCTAATGTTGTCAATTCTCAATTTAAATAAATGTGAATTACGTTAAACGTAGAATATGTGTATAGTTAGGCTTGTGTCAAAGTTAGCAACACGTGCTTATTTTTTTTACTGTTCCGACTGTAGCATATTTTGCTAACTAGTTAGTAATTCGATGCGTGCGGTCCCTGCGCATAATTTTCCTACAGTACTTTGTAAATACTGTTATCTTCTACAGATATTAATCCAACAAATTTACTATTTTCTCCTATCAAAATTAGTAAATGGCAGTAGTGCAGACTTGCATTTTTACTACAGAGGTTAATAAATACTTCAAATGTCTTTTACAATAAATGCAATAGTTTTAACTTTTATTCCAATATATTTTATAATTCTTCAAGTAGCTACGAGATACTATTGAGGTAAAAATGTTTTTTGTTTCTAATCTATATTTTTTTGCACCTATTTTGTTTTATCTTACTTAAAAGCATAATTTTAAATTTAAAACTAAAAGCCTTAAAATTATAAAACTTAAATATTTCACAGGTGAGGTTAACCACTACTGAATTCAAGTGTTCTCTGAATTATTTTGAATACACTTAAATTCATTTCAATTCATCATGTGCTTGAAGTTCTGAACGTTCAAATGAACGAAATTTTTTACTGATGACTTTGTAAACCAGAAAAAGTGCTAAAATGTTTGTTCATTTATATTGGAAATAATTTATTACTGAAACAGAATTCTAATGCATCTTTTAAATTGCAGTTGGAACCATATTTATTGGTAAAATAGAAATGGGGGAAAATATTTCGTTCATTTGAACGTTCGGAACTTCAGGTACATCAATTCATCGATACAATAGGGTTGTTTCACAATTTTAGATAAAATAATTTTTAATACATCATTTTAATCTAAACTCAAAGTGCGCTCTAAATTTTTTTTCTGTTGAGTTGTTCAACAGAAAAAAATTATTAAAAATTGAAGGCGGGAAAACACTTATTCAAGTTGGTGTCACGTGACTCAGAGGTTCTCATAATTATTAATGTGACGATGTGGCTTTGATGGAAACTGACGAAACTTATGATAAAGAGGTTATGTCACCTAATCGTTTCATTTTCACTTCTCGTATTTCTGCACTTACGAAATCACAATCACCATAAATATCTCTATTTTCGGGATATTTCTACTATTGGCTTTTACGAAACCCTCCTTTCACATTTTTCAAACAATATTTTGAGACTTCTATTTTGCACGTGCAGATAACCAAAACAAAACATCGGCACAGAAAAAAATATTTGAGAATCTCGGACACATTAGCTGTGATTGGTGTAAAATCCAACCCCTTTGACGTCAGAGGGGCCCTCCAATCGACATCGTGATAGTACATTCATATTTCAACACTAAGTTAAAATTAGTAAACAATACGCAAAAAATATTTTATGGGCGTTTTTAAAACTAGAATTTTATAAACTATAAGATCCATTCATTGGAAAAGTGATATCTGACTTTGGAAACAACCCTATTCTTTAAATAGTTTTGATTACCTTGGAGTCTTTTGAATTCCCTTAAAGTTTTTTTAATTGTATTAATTTATGTAGAATTATAAAGAGGGGCAGGATGTGGAATTCATCCATTTTTATCATTTGGAGTCCTACATTATAGTATATAATATTTCCGTATGCATTAAGTATCTTTAAAAACAATGACATAATTATTTTTAACAAGCTATATTTCGTCGGTCTTGTCCCGCGTGCCGGGGCAAGACTGACTTATTTTTTTTTTATGAAATAGAAATATCTTAAGATGTGAAGTTTTTTTCACAGTTTTAATGTTTTTAGTTCAAATGATTTCAAAATGGTTTAACTTGAAGCGTTATCAAATTAAAATCGTACAATTTCGCTTAAATTAAATTTTCCTTTGGAAAATACTCAATTTCAAAATATGGAGTTACTAAAGTATGCAATTTGAAATTTCATAATTTTGAATTATGTAATATTCGAACGTTTCAATTAAAAATTGGGTAATATCAAATGCTTTTAATTTAAAATAGTTCGAGTTTCACAGCATGAACTTTTGTGCAATTTTTAAAGGCTTCAAGTTTGAAATCAGAGTTTGAAATCTTTAAAATTCCTATTCAGTATATTATTAACTTTATAACCCTAGCTAATTAAAAAAATTACAATTACAAAATTACATTAAAATTTAAACATACCTATCAAACTGAAAATTTCACAACCATTAGGGCTTTTAATTGGAAGTTGTCTCGGTTTGAATATTTCAATTGGAATCTATATGCAATTTATAAAGTGACCAAAATTTGAAAGAGGTTATTAAAAAAAAAAATTAAAGTGAACAAACATTTAGACCCGTTTTTAAATTCCACTAATTTTTCAATGAAAACACTGAGTAAAAATAAAGTAATTTGAATTGTCTCGAATTTCTTTAAGTCCAAGAGAATTTTTTACTGACCATGTTTAACGATTGTTGCTTTACGACTTTGCCGCTGGCAGTTTCAAATCATGGGATGAGTATTGAGTTACAAGAACTTTAGAGGCAGAATACTTATTTTTATCAAATTAGTTTCGGATATAGACGCATATAGAATAAGATTGTTTAAACATTACTTCAATTTGGAAAACTAATTATTTAAATTATCGAATTTGAACGGTCTTGACCATAAAAATAAATAGTCCGAATATTTTAGAAAAGAAACTTGTATCAATTATATGCATTTGCTTGAATGCTAATTGTATTCTACCGAAATAAATTTTCATAATTTACTGGAATAGACATTCAGAGTATTCTTTGCCAATAATGCTAATACTAATACTAATATTAACTCTAATGGAAGACTCAAACTTTGCCCGAAATAAAACGTTAAATATCTAGCAATGAGTTTGCTAAAACAAAATCGTTGATGATGAATACCAAAACTGTCGTCGGCCTTGAAAGTACATTTTTTATGATAAAAGAATCTAGTAGCAGAGTGTAGAGATAATTAGTTTCTTGAAATTCAAAACAACTAAACATTTGGAATTATGTGATGGAAACTAGAAAACTTTCACAATATAAAATCATCTGAATTTGGAATCATTTCAAATTATAAGCCATCTATCCGATTGCAAGATTTACAAAATCCAATTAGAGAGATGTAAAATATGGAAGCATAAACGAGTCTTTTGTTTTTTAATTATTTAACATTTGAATACTTAAATTTGTTTATCTACTTATTTCCAAATTTGACAAAAAAGATGTTTTCAAATAAGTAATTTCACCCATTCACAATTCTATGACAAAATTAAAAAATTCTTCAATTTCGAATCGATAATATTTTTCCAAGTCTGTCCAGTAAAATTGATCTTAAAAGCAAAATTGAAGAATTCTAGAAGATTTCAGCTTTACTTCTTCTTAAAGAAAAAATTCCTCATTCCTTGAAGAAACCGAGTTCTACATGGCTTCTTTCTGATTTAATACAACAGGAAAAGTATAGAAATGTTCAATTGCATTTTTTCATATTTCTAATTATAAAATCCGATCTTCATTTTTAGAGACTTTCCATTTGTCTTCAACTACCATCAACCAATTTTTAAAGTTTAAAAGAATGTCTTTAACATCTTTCGTATCTAGGGCAGTTTCCAATTTCCTTGCTTTATAATTTAAAATATTCTAACACCTCCACTGACTCTGACAATAATTATAGACCAACTATAATATAAAAACGCAGGTAATCACTTCTCTCAGCTTCTTAGAGAAGATTACCAGCTCAAAAGGATGACTAGTGGTATAATTGACAGATCGCTTTACACGACAGACATTCTAGTGTCTTTGACACCCGTATTATGTCCAGACAGCAGCGACACGGTACTGTAAACTTGGTCGAGGACGCTCCTGGCAGCATTTTCTGTCCCTCGTCTCAAGTGTCTAATTATCACCGGAGTAATTGACGTAAC